>VOMN01104147.1:0-33095 GCA_014899125.1 Orchestia grillus | reverse complement strand
TTTACAAATGTTTACAAATGTTTACAAATGTTTACAAATGTATATTATTGCATTATTATAACCCCTTCTCCTGATGAGGAAAAGTGGGGATTAGGCTGGGGTAAAGAGGAGGGGGACGGTAGATAGGAGACGGATACGATGATTCCGTCAAGCGCTTGAAAATAAGTAATTTATACAGGCTTTCATTTTGGCCATTTTTGGTTAAGTTCTTGAAGAAGTGAATACAAAATTGTTGACTAACTTAATTAGACTCAAGATCAAGTTTCAAATTTTTCACAAGAAGTATAAGCAAATAGCTATTTGCAACGTTGTAAAATGTAGAGACATTGTTCGTCCGCCCCAATGAATTTTCCATCCCACATTTTCCTTCCGAAAAAAACATTACTCTTTTAAAACAAATGCATCATTAGTACAACGTGGGTCAAATGAAAAAACTTGTAAAATGAAACTACAATGCAATTCTTCTTGAAGTAATTCAAATATCGTAGCCCGCACTAAAGGGCCGTGAATCATTCGTCAGTCCTGAAATATTCATGAGTGGAGAGCGTGCGGTTTGTTTCAATGGTAAGTAATTGTGAGTTTTTGGTTCGCTATGAAACGTTTCGATATCGTAATCCTATAAGGAAATATTCAATACCAGAGTCCGCGTAGGATTATGATGATGCGTGTCCATGGCGTACTGGTGGCGTGATGGCATAGCATCCAAGATGACCAGGGTTCGAATCCCGGCTCAGGCGAGGCACTTCACCTAACCAGGGAGTACTTCATTTGGAAAATGAAGCTTAAACCACACATTCATCACATCTCTCACCACGCCAGTAGTTGTAAGCCATTGAAAACGCAACGGTAAACGTGTTGAAATTTATAAAGGTGTTGTGTTATGATGGGCACCACTACCGGAATTTGTTTTTTTAGCTTGAAAATTTTCACGTTATTTATGAGAAAATTACTCGTGTTTTTATGTTTTTAAGAAATGAATGCGCACAATGGTTAAAAAAATTAATTCTGTGTTATTGGACATTCAAAACTGCGTACGAGTAAAGCCAAAATCATAATCTAATGCAGTCATCCTTAAACAGTAACGCGACTCTCCGCTTTCTCATCAGAGAGAAACGTTTTCTGAATAAAAAGTGTTTTATACAGACACTCTTTTACATAATGTCTTCCCAAGTACGTAGAAGTGTACCGGAATACTACTGAGTATTATCATAAGAAAAGAATAAGTCCTGTCATCAAATCGCATGGGAGAGCGTGAATGGAAAGTGTGGATCACTACCTAATGTGCGTTGAAGTCTCCTTAACTGACTGCATCTACAACTGCGTAGCACAGGTACCAGGCTCATGGCATTCTTCCGTCTTTTTATATCAGTCGAAGCTACGTTGGATTGTTTTAAAGTTTTGTTCATATTATAATCGAGTAAGGCATTTAACAATTAAATTTTTTTTCGACGTTTATTGACAATGAAGGAAACGCTGTTTGGCTCTTAAGTGATCTCTCCTGTTCAAGTGCGTTTGAATTACTTTTTGCGAGACATTCGAAACATTGATGTGCTTGTAGGAGAATACTATGGGTATGATAGAACAATGAGACGTCCTGAAAATATTTCAGAGAAATTTCACAAGGGTTAATGTACGGTAAAAAAGAGCTTACACATGTTGAATTTATCAATTTTTTATATCAAAACATGTGTGAAAGGTTTTAAAATAGTAGGAGTTACGTACAACATTTTCGTTCGTCTTAGGTTCTGTTCAACAATACCTTTTTTTATCTAGTATACGTTGAACACTTGGGTATAATTTTAGCTACTGCACTTGAGTTCATTTTAAAAATCAGATGAGTTGCATCTAACGCAAAATGGGGATATTATCTGAAAGAATTGAGGTATTTATATCTAACGAGGATATTAATTTTATAATTGAAACCATCTACAACCAGTTCTGGGCGAGAATAACGTTATTATTTACTTACTAAACTTAATATGAACGAGCCGAAATGATATTACCTTTTTTTCTGAACAGACTACAATAATCAGAAATTCGACGGCGAACATTTTATTTGTTCAGTTCTTGCGACAAATTCTTTTTATTTCTACAACAGTTGATAATGAGTTTCAAATTCAGAACTCTACGCGGAAAATTGTTCAGTTGTTGTAGTTATGTTCGTACTTTTTTTCATTTTTCTGCAATGAATAAGAAATTTTAAAAAAACATCAGCGCCCTCAGTTTCTAGTTATAAACATTCAGCAGTCGAAAAGGAAAACGCAAAAAAGCTCAGCCCATTTATGCTTATTTCATCGTTAACATCAGCAATGAAGACACAATCATTTTAGCTCATTCTCAACTTGTAAGTTTAATATTTCAAATATATTACAAGCATTGTGACTTTCACCGGCCTCTTGACTGTTATGTACGAACTATGGGTTGTCTTTTTGGTTCTGTTGATGACATGTACTCATTTTCAACAAGCTTCGAACTAAATGTCCTTGTACACCAAGACTTTTTTTGGGAATGGAGTTACTTTAATAAATAATAAGAAATTTACACTCCAAGTAGCAATTAAAATGCTAAAATAGTGTTGCACTGAACCGCATCATGAAGATGAACTGCTTCCTGATTTGTTGAACACTTTTGATACGCCGTCTCTGATAGAGGAAACGATATCTATTACACCTCCTACCACAGTTCCTAGCCATTGACCTTTAGTAAAAAAAATATCTGAAATTCCTCTTCTGAAAACACTTTCAGGCTGTGCTGGAAGGTCATCGAATTCATCTTCGTACTCCTCAAAATTCAAATCGGTATTTTCTTCTAACGGAAATCCATTTGTGTCGTCAAGAGTTGTTGACAACGAATCACTCGTCGTCGCTAGAGGGGCGGCGTTGTCCGCAACAGCAGCTAGAGGAATTCCAACGTCATCAACTGTCCTTGAAGCTCTAGTTGACTCGTCGAAGAAATTCTCAAAGACATTATCAGATTGAAACCCATCTGTTTGATCGAATTGCCGTCCTGGATTTTCACTAGCCACCTGGACAGCTCCTTGAGCAGCTATTGAGTTACTTATGCCTATACTTGGCAAAGGAACTCCCACACTCTGCGACCCAGTCTCCGTTGTTTTTGATAGCATGGTGGCTCTCAGGTGATCAGCAATTGTTGTGCCAGTAGCAGGAGCTGAAACTCCTTCGGAATCCTGCTGATTTCTCAGATCTGACAGAGAGAGAACCTGAATTCCATTCAAGCCGTCGAGGCTTCTAATGAGATCACCGACGGTCATCGTAGAATCAATTTGAGAGTCTAAGTTAGTCACAAGAGAAGGTGAGGGCCGGTTTGAAGGAGACAGGGATTGTTGCTCATTTCCTGTCCCTATTTCTTTTCCGGGAAAAAAATTTCCATGGCTATTGCTATTTCCTGTGAGAAGGGGCAGTGGTGCACCTCTGCTGCCAATCGTAGCTAAGTCAATAACTATTTTATCCTCATCACTAAATATTCCTGGTACTGATGAAGCCCGTGATTGGCCAGTTCCACTCAAACTGATGGAATTTTCGTTTCGATTTCGTTGTCTCACTGAAGATTTTCGAGGCGATGTTGGATCTCCTAAATTCAGGGACGTTCCTAGCCTCACTGCAGGAGTGATACTTTGTTCTGATCCAAAGCCAGCTTTGTTCATCCTGGACCCTAACAATTCTAGCAGAAGGAGATCTTCGTCATCAACATCATCTACGTCTAAGATTGGGGTAGAGGATGGATTACTCACTGGATGCAAGTTAGGTAATGTGAAAGCATTAGGTGAGTCGAATAAATCGTCATCCGAAAAAGATTTAGCTGCGTTTTGTTTCTTCATTGGAAGATCAGTAGTTTGAGGCTTAGCAAAGGGTGTTTTCACGGGTAAAGCAATAGCTTGAGATTGAGCCACCGGTGCTGGTGACAATTGGATGATATTTGTATCGGTAGTAGGATTATTCTTCACTGGTCGAGAAGTAATTCTCTTGCCGGGACCGTCAACGGACTTGAACGGCTTGTTGTCTTCAGATTTGATGTGTGATAGCAGGGTGGCGGGTTGAATCAGTGATGCCAAGTTGACATCTGAAGTTTCAGCAGCGCTAGATGCAGTATCAGGGGCACGCGGTTCAGAAACGGCCACCGGTGCGGCAAAAGGAGCGTTGTTGGCGACTGGAGACCGGCTGTTTCGTTGAAAGTCATTCAGCGCCTTGGCAGAATTCAACACTGAAATTGACAAAAAAATGTATGATATAGTACAGGACGTTGTAGGAATTTGTAGGATATACAATATTTACAATCGAGGTGAATCTCTATGGAAAGACTTCATCTAGGTCCGTATTTTCTACTATCAAACATTCTCTGATATATCTCTTAAATATAAAAGTTATCTGAGGAAACGTGCTTTGTACAATAGGGAAGCAAAAGACTAAAATGATTGTTATTTTTCTACTTCTAGAGTTAGCTAGAGTAGAATAGTAAAAAGAAATAAATTAAAATGCAATATATTCAATACTTGAGGAAGTACAAGTAAAATTACAATAGATAGCCTTGAGGTAAAGAGCACTGTACAGAGTCATTGTTGCTACTTCACAAGCAAGATTAGTTTATCATGCAGGGTAAGACTAAACGCGTTACACTACTATTAACGGGGCTGCAGTGAAGAAGAGTCTTTACCTTTTGCGTCTTTATTTTTAGTTCTTCTATCCACTATTAATATATTTGGCTGATCATCTTGTTCTACTAGAACGGCTCCCATGAGCTCGGAGGAAGTCAACGTTTGTGCAATCGTTTCAGGGACCGTTGAGGACATAGCGCTGCTCGATAGTTTCGAAATTTTTGCGGTAGGTTTTGTTTGTCTAGGGACTCCTGCAGAGGTAAAGGCTGACTTCATGCTAATGTCTGGTACATTTTGAAGAAATGAAACCTGCTGCGGTGGACCACGTCGGATCCCTCGTAGCTGGACGTTTGATTTCAAAAGTGGTGCTTTGGTAGTTTGAGGTAAAAGGCGTCCGCGACTTTGTGGCCTAGGAGAGAGAACTGTCGAGAGGACGCCACCTTCGCTTAAGAAGGGGGATGCTTGGGAACTTTTACTCTGTAAATGTGAAGGCCTAGATTGTAACGCGGGGAGCTGGGGCTTTGACACCGGTAGATTTTTGGATTTCGACAACGAAGTAGTTTTGAATGAAGAAGTTGGGGGCTCATACTCGTCTCCATAGGCTTCCATGAGCAGGTCCTCGATCATCTGATGCAGCTCCTCTTCAGTTATAGGTGGAGAAGTGGCTCTTCCAGCTGAGGAAATATCGCCCGTCTCAACGACATTGCACTACAAAAATGCTCGAACAACAGGCAAACGATAACCGAGAAGTGCAGGATGCTGACACTTTAAAATATCTAGTGAAAACGAAAGAGCAGATTTTGGTGCGAGGGATGCTGAGACAGAGAGAGCGAAAGAATTCAACATTGCACAGGTAGTAAGAATTAGGAAAGGATCTGACTGGAATAAGAAAATTTATCAAAAAATGTAATTCTACCAACATTTTGAACCCTACTTCATCATAAAATACTATTTATACAAGATGTGATACGCTCGTAAAATAACAATAAATTTTTTCGGCTCATCACCAATGATGTTTGAGTTATGTATTTTCGTATCAGAAACTAAGATTCAGTTATTCCTCTTATTCGCTTTTCAATCAGTTTGACTAAAAATTTTCCCTCAGAGTAGGAACAAATTCTAATTTAATTACTAGCGCTTAATTGCGTTTGAGAGCAGATGGTAGAATATTCACCTTGAATATTTGTTTCGATTGTGAGGGGAAATCGTTGTGGCTATCGTAAACCATCGAGCTATCGGATGTTTTGCTCAGGTGTTTGACCAACAAAGTACTTGGTTCAACAATTACTGAAAGAAACGTTAGCTTTTGAATAAGAATAAAAAGAGGGACTTGAAATTGATGTTTTAAAGCAGAGATGAGCTTCTCTGAGACTATCTTACGAATGATATATTCAGATGGATGCCAGTATAAATTCTTGACCAAAAGGCTAGCACTTTCAAACAATTTAGTTTTTATACGAAAAATGCATCAGTGCGATAATCTCCAATTGTGCAACAAACATGAGTGCTAACAAATTCTACTTTATAAAATTTGTTTGAAATATTTGTGCAACTAAGTGAACGTCATACGAAATATCGGATGATATTTCCTCGCGAATAATGTGCAAATTCTAGAGTATTTTAAGTTACAAGATAGAATTGAAAGCGAGATTTTGTGCAAAAGAGAAGCAGCTTATTACAGAGTATAGAGTAACATGAAGGGAGACGGAGCAGTTTCACATGCTGTGAGGTGAGCAGTATTTGTACAATGGTAATAAGTAATTAGTGCTCTAAACCTAAGAGTAGATAACACGAACATCTTTCGCTACCTGAACTGTACAGATAAAGTTGGCTCTAGACTGCGCGCTAGTTTGGGTACGCGAAAGCCGTCATGTTAATGATCGAAAAAGAGCTAGTGCAAAAAAATAGCTAGATAGCTCTGATTCAGCGCAGACATGCCATACTGAAAATGATATTATAGAGTTGATCTAATTTGTGCTCTACTCAATGAAGCAGATTGCAGTGAAATGATCTGCCTCATTCATTGGTTTAATACGAGCAAAATAAACTGAAGAAAAGATAAAGCGTTTTTACTTCTAAATGCATGTGCAGTGCTATTGTGTTTTATTTTGTTCTAGGTTACAAATAAATTTGTCCATTCTCTGTTTTTCTTCGCTTTTTTTAGAGAATCATCTATGTCAGATCATTTTGCTGCACTCGGCACATTTCTGTGAAGATAAATTCCAGTTGGAAATCCGCTTTAGATTTTTATTTCTGACTTGGAAGCTTACGTTATGTAAAAAGCTAACTATTTTCACAACCACATTCGACAAAAGACCTTTGTGAAGGCTAGCTAAATCCTACGCGTAACGAACGGGATTAACCTTCATCAGTCGTTCTTGCGTAAGTTTTCGCTCACGTTGCCTGAGGGATTTTTTTCACTTTTTAACAAAAAGGCCTGCGAAATAATCTCAAGCGACTGAAAAAATGGTGGAAAAATAACATGGTTTTTCCAACCATTAGCAGAAAATTTTAATGGTGGTTTGGAGCAATGTCAGCCATAACTGCTGGGAAACGACAAAATACGGGAAAATAAATGTTCAATTTCAGGTCGATGTTATCAATACTCGAAGAATGTTTTTTCACAAGTACGATTAGGCCTACTTGTTGCCCTTGATTTTTACGGGCAAAATTAATGTTTTTGAGCTAGGTTTTCCGAACAAAGTTATAGGCGTTTGTAATCCCTGTATGAAGTGAAATTGAAGTTGTGTCATTGAAGGTTAAATTTCGAAGGGGAGGTGAAAATATGAAACAAACTTTTACAAAATGTACAATGCACGGTAGCTTATGATATGACTGAATACATGTGAGACAGGCGTCTCTGATATAAAGATAAAGAAACAGCTAGGACTGAACAATAGCAGTCTGGAATAGAAATAAATGACCGTACAAGTGTATCATTCGCTAAAATCCTTTAAATATATCTCTTAGGTCATCCTCTCATATAAATTCATTAGATAGAACTCGCAGTGAAAAGTAACTGATGCTCCTGACACGTCCATTTTATTTCCATAGTAAAACATAGAATCTCCATGGGAAGTCTATACCTACCTTACTCAAATATCATAGCTTTACAAAAGTTAATTAATCCTCGAGCTCAAAATTAGCCCGAAACATTGGGCTGATGTCGATTCTACAACATTATTACAATATATGTCTGACCTACGTATTTATACGACGTTATCAGATTTTGAGCGTATCTCATAAGTACATATAGTTTCAACAACTATATTTTAGGTCATTTTCAGAAGGTAAATCAGTTGTGGCGATATCTCACCCAAGTGATAGCAGTAAATGGCAAATGAAATGAATTGTTCATGTTACACTTGACTGATGCCGTCACATTTGTTATTTTATATTTTCATCCTCGTCAGCTGAGGGTTGAAGAGGTGAAATTTACTGAACTTTCATTTTAAGACAGTAGTCTTAAAGGCTTAAATTTACATAACATACAATATGGAACATACTATATCGCCATTTTTTGTCAAATTATGAAACCACGAATAGTAACTCATTTTCCGCTGACGAATATCTCAGCTACGTTTACCGCACATCATGCATCGTCTCACCGGCAATTGGGCTGTTGTTAGGGTGGTTGTTAAGATTATTATTAGCGTGCTACTTACCGTCTAATAATGTAGGTTCTTGTCCTGGAACATCACTAGGTGGGGCAGGGTAGGCTGCAGTGTGCGCGGGGAGCAGCATTATCGCACAAACCACGGCCACCACGGAGATGGAGAGGGCCGTGAGTGGCCGCCATGTTGGGACGCACCTCATCGTCGTCGTCTGCAAAAGTTGACCCTCGTTACCCGAGATTACATCTGGTCGAGAGTTACTGAAGCTAATGAGGGTTGTGAAGTTAGTGAGGGTTGTGATGTTAGAGATTATACGGAAGTCGGGTATGGGTATGGAGTTGGGGATGGTTACGAAGTTGGGGATGGGTACAAGGTTTGGAATCGTTGTGAGGTTAGCGATGGCTATGAAGCCAAGGATAGTTATAAAGTTAAGGACAGTTATGTAATAAGTGATGATTATGAAGTTATGATGGTTAGGAATGATTGTGAAGTAAAGTGCCGGTTATAATGTTAGTGATGATTATGAAGCTAGCGATTATAGTGAAGTTAGTCGATGTAATGCTGTTGATCTTAATGAAACTATAGATATTAAAAAACAAAATTTGAATATTATGAATTTGAATTAATAGAAAAGGATTGAGTGTAGATAATTTTTACGAAGTAACTGATTTTAATGAGAACGATAAAGTTAGGGATTATAATGCGAGGTTTAACCTTTTCTTATAGTGGAACTGCGGTGCTTGCCATAGGCAACCGTTAACTATACGCGTGAGGTGCTTCTACGCTTCCCGTTAAGACTATTTTTTTCTGAGCGACTGCCAAAAATAAGAAAAATGATGAAAAAAGATTTCCTCTATTTGCTTCAGGTAATGAGATTTCACGTAGAATTAATGAGAGAGCTCACAGAGTTTTAATATTTTACGGCGGGGTGAAAATTCATAACAAACCCCAGTGGGGCCAGGACGTGAAGGCCCGAACATTCCCAAGTATCCCATAGTAACGATAGAAGTAAATATATTCATGAGCTAATCCATAATTAGTAGAGAAAGAGAGCACTTCCTTTAAATCGTTTGATACTTGGTGAATGATATCCTAGAATCTAGGGTAAAGTTTTCAATCAGGCGTAACTCTACCAGGATTAGCCGACACAAGATGCAAGAGTGCAATGTCAAACAATGCAGTGCAAATGAAATGGAGCCTTCCAATTCTTATGCAGGGTAACGATGTGCGTTGCCGGAGGAGGTGACGAGCAAATAACAAGTAAATTGAAAAGAAATTACGTGGTAATAATGAGAAAATAGCGACGAAGTAAAAAGGAAACAACAAGAAAAAATACGAAAATATCGAGAGAACAGAGGAAATATCGAGGAAGAAAATGACGTAAAACGAGGAAATAATGAGAAAAAGTAAGGAGAGGAGGAGATTACGAAAACACGAGCGGAGAACGAGGAAATAATGAGAAAAAGTAAGGAAAGGAAGAGATAACGAAAACACGAGGGAAAAACGAGGAAATAACGACTGTGAAAACAATGAAGGAGAACGATGTTTGTTGCTGGTGCAAGCACCGAAGAAACCCGACTAGGCAGGCAAATGATGGGAAATGAAAGCGCAAAATGGTTCCAGAAAATCGTCTGAACGCATTGGTACGAATGTGCTTTCATAGGCCAATTTATATCATACATTGGAAGTACAGCGTAAGGCTCGAAATAGGAAGCGTGCAATTTGCTGGCAAGTGTAAGTGAAAGGCTTATGGAGCTGAAAAGCATTGGCCAGCTCATGTATTAAGTTTTAAAGCAAATGCACAGGCTAAAGCTACGCATGCGGAGTCGCTGCTGGTGTTCCAAGCGGGACTGTCTGGTCAGGCTGAGCGTGGCACTGGAAGCGGCCACGCAAAATGACAGGATCAACCATTATTCCAGGTTTGATTCGAGAACTAATCGTTGCTTCATGGTAAATTGGAGGTGCCGCATGTGACTATTTCTTGCATTTGATGTGAAAGTAAGCGATGAACATTCAAGTTTTTTGCAGGGCAAGTTGTAACCCGAGACTATTGCAACGTAATTTCTCTGGAAGGTTTCACGATAAAAGGGAAGCAGCCAATCTGAGGCGGATGATGAAGTATTTATCAACAATATACTTTTCTCTCCTGCTAAAAAATTAGAACATCAAGCTCACCATTTTTTTGTAATTTGCGTTCATATGCACCAGTTATTTCGCACTGAACTTTTTTCTTCACCAATGATGCAGATATGATGAAAAAAGGAAATCACTCAACATTGATATTATCTACTAAGACGTGCGCTCGCATCTTTCCACTAAGCTACCAAAGTTACAAAAATTTCTTTCGGTCAAGTGAAGTGCTATTTAAGACTCGAAAAATAAAGAAATGATGACCAATACCTTTTATTCAGAATAATCAATCTTAAAAAATAGAATGCCGATTCAAGTAAAAAAAGCTTAAAGTAGACTTCCAACATTCAGAAGGCCATGAACAAAGGGAAAATCATCACATAAAAACTGCTTCAAGTGGGACTGAAACGTATTTTGTCGGAACAAATTGTCGCATCAAAAGTGCCTGTAGGATGCATAATCTTCAAACTAAATGCAACAGAGAAAAAGTTACGGCTAAAAGAGTCTTTACATCGATAGTTGAGTTGAGCCTCTCAATCACGGACACCGCACAGTAGCGGACATCAGATGCAACGGAGAAAATCTACTAGTCAGACTAAAAGTTTCTTTAGCTAGAATGTACGGTGAGAAAGTACAAAATCGTCATATGCAAAATGACAACGTCATCGAATAGTTTCTCCCTCCAATGAGTCCGTCAGCAAGAGGCTTAACTCTACATACTTGTGTAGTTGCTGGGTGGACCAGCGCCAACCTGTTAATCTGGACTGGAACTGATGAATCTACGAAACTGACTCAAAGGGAGTTCCAATTTTAATAATCACTCAGATGAGCTCGCAACCTATGAGGATATTAAGCGCACTTGAAAGTGTTTCTCAAAGCTCATAAATAATCACTAATTACACATGTACGTACAGCTCATAAAGAGTTAATTTTCTAGGCTAGCTGACACGTAAGTCATTAAAGTACCCATTAAACTACAGTAAACAATTAAATAAAAACTTCCCATAAGTATCAAGGTGAAGTAACCGTTATTTAACTAAATTAAATATCAGTCACGTAAATGTATTTATTCGTTAAATAATCCTTCCCGTATTACAATAAAGCCTCCAATTCTGCTTAGCACAAATCTCTCGCTTTCGAACGAAGCCTTCCCAAGATAGCAGGTCATCCTTGTTTACGACGTTCAAATGAGGTCACTCGCAGCCTGCATAACAGCGATCGGAGAGGAAATAATTACCAACATAGCAATGAGAGACCGATGACCATGTGTGAAAAGAGTGACTCTGCAGATTCAGGAGGCTAAAATGCCTCCTCACACGTCCACACGGAGGTCTCACAGAATTGTTAACAATCTCAGGGATCTTTTATTCAGTCAATGAATAGGACTGTCGATGTGACCAGTGGAGTTGATGAAGACTATTGAGTTGTGATGTTTCTTTGGCAACATCTCTTGAGTGCTTACCTTTTCGAATATGAAATTCAAACAGAACATATTCGGTTCAATAACCTTTCCCTTTCTTCTTATTAACTAGGAAGCGTCATTTCAAAAAGAAAAATTGAAATATTTACCTATTATGTCACTAAATAAATTTTCTTTGATTCTTCGAGGTGAATTTGTAATTATTTTTATTTATGATTGAGGAGTTTGTCGATGCTGTTACGTCAGTGAGAAAAAGTACTCATGAAAATTTCAGCGACGTTCAGGGATGTAGAGGCGAAAATGTGAAAATTGTAAATGACAGAGACAAAACGTTCGAACACTAGGAAAATCAAATTCTTTCACTATCGCTTTTTTTAAAGGTATTTAGTGCACATTAACGTCAACGCACGTTGACTAATGAACCAAAACCATTGCTTTATATATGGAGTTATTCTGCAGGTTACTGTATATATGTTGACTCATGACATTATTTACGATGTTTAGTGAAATAATTATGCACTTAATTTTAGAGCGCGGAAGCATTTTGAAACTTAACTTAATTTTAATTCTAAACTCAACAACTTTCAAAAAGTCCATTTAACCATCTACAATTCATTTTTTCATACCTGTTTTACCTTGGCATACAACCATCTCCTGCAATGCTCGAGTCACCACTTTGTTCATGAGGCATAAACATTTACGTTTTATTTTTTTTTGAACACTCAACTGCCTTATTTTCCCCTCATTTTTTCAACCCATCACATGTACATGCACAATTGTGATCCTGTTTTGTTTTGTGGGTGGTAATTTTTGAATGACGAGCCACTTTCTCTGCACCGAAGGTGTCACCTTCGCTCACCGATCTATGTAGTCCAACTCATAACGGCCCCTCTCACTTCCTTCTCAGCGTAAGGGTACGGCGGCTTCAAGAATGGTTACATCTTGGTGGTTCTCAGGTGCACCTAGGTGGTCCTAGGTAGCTTCCTCTGAGTTCTTTCTGAGTGTCATGGTACATATCTCAAAGTGGTACACCTACTTCTATGTAGCACTGCTCTAGCTATCAATGGGAGCGCAAACAGAAGACCAAAGTTCTTTGTATTCCATTTTTGTTTTAAGATCCCATATGTTCTTTGTCTTCAAAAGGTTTCTTGCTTCATTACTTTGTTGCGTGGGAAGAAATCGCTCAAATCTCGACTCCAATATTGACATGTTCAATTAGCCGATGATTGGGCAGAGAGATGTCACCGATAACTAACTGATAACTAACTCCAGTGAGGGTACGCCGAATGAAGACTTCTTGCAAGCCCCAAAGTTGCACCACGAGTCATCCGTCGACGTGTTATGGGCTCGCAGTACATCATGACACCCAAATTAGGGGCAACTTAGGAGCTTGTCTCACCATTACTGCCCTTTCGTTGTTCATAATCCAATTTCATCGGGTAATTCAATTTTCGCAATGTGTTTTCAACCCTCGTGCTATTTTTATTGACTACTTTTGCGTCGCTGTATTCCAAGAATTAATTGCAAACTCGGAGGAGGAAATAAATTTTGAAACGTAAGAAAAATTTCTCGAGTAGTATTTTGTGGCAAGAATATCCACAGAAGCATGATTATGTTTTGAAATGAAGTACATAAAATAAATTCAGAACCGCGAGAATTGAAGTGCTTAAGGAAATGATGTATTAGACGACAGTGTAATTGTCTTTTAAATTCTCCAACACAAGGTGCATGAAAAGATCTCCTTTAATAAAACTGAAACATTTAAGTGATTCCAGCACGAAAAGCTGATGTATTCTGCAGCCCATGTTAAGATTGTTCCTCATTCTACTCCTCGGTTTCATCTCTCTTCTCGTTTCCGCTTTCTTGTTTGACAGGCAAGTTTATCCTTGACTTTTAGGTCGTAGTGTTGACACATCGTGTAGACTCTCTTATTTTCCTTCTCAGATTCTTTTGCTTTTCGTTCAAGGAGGCTGCGCTTTACCAACATAGAGGGCAGGAAATGCTTTCTTGAATTCATTTCCACATCTGCAGTTCAGGTCGCCCATCTTCCCATGCTTCCTGTCGTACGGCAGCGTAATTCGGGCTTGATTGGGGACGACATGCGACCGCAATGGTGCCATCACTGCCACGAAGGTGCGAGGGTCTACGACTATCAATACCGTGAACGTACGAGCGAATCAACGGTGAGGGCCATCGGTAACTTGAACGTTTGTGAGGGGTTTTAATGGTGAGAGTCATGAATGTTAGTAACGCTGGTGAGGAGTTTTAATGTAAAGGGCCATGAATGTTAGTAACGTTTGCGAGGGGCTTTAATGGTGAGTACTGTGAATGTCAGATACGTTTGCGAGGGGTTCTAATGATGAGGGCCGACAGTATAATGAACGTTTGTGGTGAGATTTGATAACATCAACGTTATGAGGGCTTCTTAGAAGAGGTTTAAATGACTGTTATTAATATTACGAACTTCAGTGAAGATCCTTAGAAAATAATTAAAATTAGAATTAACACAAGTTCTTCTGATCCGAAGGTTGAATTATTAAGCCGTTCGAGTAAGCTGCTCATTGTTATATTTCTGGATAACATAGCCCATTTTACTGACGCTTTAATTTCATTTGATTAGTTTCAAAGTCTTTGCTGGTTAAATGAATTGTTCGTATGTATCTGGGAAAATAATGTAATTAACACCTTTTTGAGGGGCATCAACCTAGGGCAACGTATACGTTTTTAAAACTTGTTTTCCCTGATGAAACTTCAACATGAAACTTTACCTGCTTTTGGCTGCGAAAATGTATCAGTGTCTCTTCAAGGTAATTTGTAGAATAAAACGGAATTTTTGCGTTTACAATTTAAAATGAAACTAAGGTCGCAGAGCCGAGGATTTCTTTTTGTCAATGAAGAACAGAAGTATGTGAGCGTGAAGTCATTTCTCGAATTGAAAACAAGCCGTAGAGTTTCCACAATATTAATGACTTGCGGTTGAGTTTGCTAATCAAAATTCTTTGGGGAAATAACCCAAATGACTTGCGGATGTCTGACCCTCCAAATTGACGGAAAAAAGACTTCTGCCCGAATTATGCAAGACGTCCGAGGGGCTAAGGCCACTTTCCTTTTCCTACCACAAGTCGGAAAGAAAAACTCGCACAACCATGAGGTGCTGACATGGGGAATGAAAAACTCGCACGACCATGAGGTGTTGACATGGGGAATGAAAAACTCGCACAACCGTGAGGTGTTGACATGGGGAATGAAAAACTCGCACAACCGTGAGGTGCTGACATGGGGAATGAAAAACTCGCACAACCATTAGGAGTTGACATGGGGACGCAATTTGGGCGTTTTTCTGGACGTGTTCAACCGGTTGAACCCTGCTGAGTTCGTCTGTGCTAGTTTTTCTCTGATATATAAGAGCGATTACTGGAGAGTTCCTGTTTTTTTCACTGTTCTATTTTTTCCCACCTTCTTCGTTGTAACGTTAATGATTTCAATCCATCAGCTGCTCAGCTTGATCACGGCCCCAGATTGTGCTGGGGGAGAATCTTATATAAATTTTTCCCTCTAATCAGGACTTATAAATTTATACGGGTAAAATACGCCTGAGCATACTGTACGTGAGTGTGCAGCACTCAATATGTGCTTGTAAGGCACTTATTTTGTACATGTGAAGCACGAATTATGTGCATGTGATACATTTATGTGTATGTGAAGCACTTAGTATGTGCATGTGTGGCACTCGGTGCGTGCATGTGCGAATATCAGTGCAACCAACAACCTGTCGGAGCAAAATTTCTTTACAGAACAAGCATGCAAGAGTCCAAAGTTAAATTCCGCGTTGTTTTTTATTTGTTAACAAACGTCGGTGAATAGTTTCATTAATCTTCATCGTGTTTTCCAGAAACGTCCTTTCAGAAAGCTACATGTTTGCTACTTACTACCCGCTGCACAGGTGCAGGTGTTGGTGGTAGTAGTAGAGATGATGACGTCACTGCGCACAATTGGCAGCGATACTAGCAGCTCTTCAGCTGACCAGGCTCCTCCTGCCCTGCACCCACCCGGATGCCTGTGCGTGACTTGTGTCTAATGACCCGAGATTTCGGCTGTGACACGAGGATGGAGCGTTCGGGTCATTTCTTTTGTTGTCTTTAATTGATTGCATTCGCAGTCTTGTTTATGATCAAGGAAAAATAATAATATTGATGTTTAAATACATTAATAATAGTATCCATAATCTATCGATTTTCTGACTCACTAGCTCAGTGAATTAAGTTACGAGGAGATCATTCACAATATTTACGGATGTTATTGTTGTGCGCTCACAATTGAGTACATATTCGTGTTCTACTTCATTGACGGTTGTGTTGTGGGCTTGTAGTATCTTGCCTTCTCTGTACGAGCTCTTAATGATCAATAAGCTGGGCATGGAACAACATAGAAAAACTTTGGTGTCAAATTGACTCAGATATCAAAAGTCAGAAAAGTCATTTGCACTTCAGGACAACCATTGAAACAATACAATAACTAAGTTTAATCTTCCTTGAACGAATTTGCAGCAATTTTCATACAAACAGTCAAGAACAGTGAACCGTTATTGAAGTTAAATAACAGTTCGGGTCAACCAACATCGCATTATAATATTTTAAACATTCGTATTGCGTAACGATCTAAGTTTGGACAAGCCGCGTAATCTTTTATGGATGATCATATTATACACAGTCATCTGGAACCGGTTTTTCGGCTGACTTCAAGCTAACCATGTCAGAGTCATCGCTTTTCACTTAAGCGACAGCAGTTCCAGTTGAAAGTGTTGACCATGACTTCTATTTATGTGATTTGATCACATGCATTCGCTTTTACCATTGAAGAATAAATTATGTGTATATATATATTCGTTTGTTAATGCTGAGCGTTCTCAAACTTCATAAATTAATGCTGAGCTTCACCCCGAGCGAGGCCAGTGGTTTCAGAATTGAGCGATGGAATTTAAAAGAGTGATTACAAAATACCTGTTATTACGACCGACATTTTGAGCTTCAAAACTGGAGTTGGCTCCTCGCCGACGCAGTGCCAACTCCGAGAAATGTTCGTTCCTGTGACACAGTATTTGAGGCTCGCGATAGTTACGCGTTGGAAGAATATTCTGAAAGCCTTAAATTATGCGGTTGTTTAGGGCTCATTCGTATCGTGTTCAGGTCCCACACGAGTACGGCTGTTGAGAGGGCAGGACGCGCTAAGGTCAAGGAATGGGCTGCGCGGTTAGAACCAATACTACATGTTCAAAACTGCACAGTCAACACTGAGTGGTCAACACCACATAGTTAACCTGCACAGTCAACACTGCACAGTCAACAATGTGTCGTCAACACTGCACAATCAACAATACACAGTCAACACCGCACAGTCAACAATGTGTCGTCAACACCACGTAGTCAACACCGCGTAGTCAACATCGCACAGTCAAGAGAGGACAGTTCTCAGATGCGAGACTCTAGGTGAAAGGACAACCTCCGACGCCTTCCTCATCGTTCTCACCCCCTGGACTTCCTGGAGAGCCGCGGGACCTGAACCAGGATGGACTTTCTGGTTCTGGTCATCTTTCTTGCTGGAAATTATCTACCAGGGAATGGCGGTTGCCATGAGTGAGGGTGCATTAGTTTGAGGCACGTAAGGGCCCTAGTACGGGACTCAGAAAGGGTACAATTAATTGCTTGAGTTCAATCGTGCTATAGGAACTGTTAAGGTATTTTTTTGGATTTGTTTGATTTATATCTTCAAACTTTCCATTGAGTTCCGGCTGGGACTTGAGGTCGCCCAGAGTTAGGGCCAGAGGATCTATTTGCATATCTTCTGATTAACCTTTTGAATTTAATCCTGATATGGTGCGTGTAACGGTGCTTCTATAAGGTACTCGAATCTACAGCGTCCAAACTTGCCATAAAGTTCTTACTGAATCGTTTTTACGGCAAGATGGTTTAATTTGGAATAGTTTTCTTCGATAGCTTAGCATCGTGAAAGTTTTTTCTTTATGGAAAGCTAGCGCGCGTTCAACCATCTGATCAGGTAAAAATTCTCACGGCTCACGATGTGCTTATACGTATTACTCGTTCCTTTTCTAATGAAGGAGGCTCCAATTTATCATTCGCTTCATCTCCCCCTGACCTGTACCCGATCTTGGTGACTGAACATTCCCCGTAATTTCCCACCAAGCACGTAACTTCTCAGAGTCATTTTCGAGTTACGAAAGCGCCACAGCTTTATTTCAGCTCCAACTCGAGACGTGAGTTCTCTCCCGTTCAGTTGAACATAAAAGCTAGATGAGTAGTCGGGAAATTGTGATTGGGGCATAAAATTATCACTCTGCAAGCTAACTTCTTAAAGATTACGGCAACACAGACCACTGTGAGTCCGAGATGATGTTTTCATTTCACGTGTTTGAATCTTTTTATTAACTACAACGCCACATAGCAATCAGTGATAACCCAGTGATAACGGTGACGACTAGTGCGACGACGACTGACTGAAAAGATAATTCACGAGAATGAAAATAGCTAATGTAAATGAAGTGAGCTAATGAAACGAAGTGGCTGATTTAAATGATAATTCATGATAATTCACTACATTTAAATCAAATGTTGAGGTGAGCTAATAAAATGATGAGATTGATTTAAACAATAATCCATGCTAACGAAGATAAGTAATGAGAATAGAGCGAGCTGATGTAGATGGTGGTGACTAATGTTAATGATGATAATTAGTGCAAATGATGATCACTTATGTAAATGATGATACGTTGTCCAAACGATGACAACTGATTTAAGCAATGATAACTTATATGAAAGAATGATGAAAACTTGTGAAACGATCATAATTAGCGCCATGTCGACGACTGCTAATGTAAAATCATAATCAGTCAAAAAAAGTTAATTTCGAAACTAACCAGGAACACTCAGATTTAAACTCCGGTAAAGAGATCCATCATTGACATACGCCTTATTAGAAACAAAGACAAAGCAAAATTGAAAAAATGGAAAATCAGAAGGAGCATTGTTCGCACGATAATTTTCTACGACTATATGCCATCGTTTAGGAATTGTGGTCGTGCAGTTCTTACGAGAACTTTCTTTGACTTTTCGTTCTCATTCAGAAACTGTCACTATCATCGCTGTGGACCCAACGGCAGGCCTGGTCGTCAGTACTTACGATGCCTTCAAAGAGATCAAACACAAAAAATTCAGGCCACAGCTCTGAGCGTTCTTCGGCAGACCTGTCTTAACCGTCTTCGTTGCTGCATGGTAGCTTGTGAAGGTGAAAGTGCTCCACACGCACGTACAAGACGACCTTAGATTTATATGTATGTACGTGTGCTTGACTCCACACGTACGCTTATGCCGATACCCGCTTTCATTTGTTGGCAGAACGTAGGCTTTGGCATGCGTGTTGATGGATGCACACACAAGCTGTTGCGACGCCCACGGCAGTTGACCTGAAGGTTGTGATGCTAGGAGTTCTTTGACTTATTGAACCCTTCCTACTTTACCCAGTGTAACTGTTTCGCCGTATCATCGAAAGGCGACGAAGACAGCGAAAGCTGTGGCGGCCAAAATTACTCATGATTATTGATGCTCCAACGGAAAAGTTTGTCTGGGAACTTTTACTCGGGTGTTTGTGCGTGATTGGTGTCAGACGACAGGAGACTTAATTGTGCATCGACTTCAAAAGACACGACTAGGCTCTTTACGTCGCTGCATTTTGCTTCACTTTATCCTGGTTTCCTCCAAATTTTGTACTTTTTGCTACTGACACCGTACTTATTTAGACCCTTTTTAGGCCTGCAGGATTTACGCCGTCATCAAAAAAATTCACTCTACTACCTTGCACCTTTTCTGTACCTACATTCAGGAACTCGTGTTCATGAATCCGTTTATAATAATTCACAACATTTATTTTTCGTCTCACACGTGGGCTGTGACTTTGGTTTTGTTTTGAATTTATTCGTTATTTGAGCTGTATTCACATGAAATGGACGAAAAGAGTAAAAACCTAAATAGACTCATGATACGTACCTCATGAAATTTGATACCAGAACCGAATTACACTGTAACAACACCTCAGTGCAATAGTACACAAATATAAGACAATCATTACAGAATAAGTACCCAAAAGACTACATTCAAACACACTACCACACAACCACACAGCCACACATCCAGACTGCCTCATTATCACACCAGCCCAACACCAAGGCACAATCACCACAAAATCTCAGTTTAATAACTCACCACAACTACAAAAAAGATCTAATTTGGGAGAATACTTTGTCTTTCATTTCTACTCTACAGAATCACATCGTCCCGTCAGATATTTCTGCCACTCCTTCCTAAAGTCTGCTAACTTATGCAACACATTTCCCCCAAGGCAAAAAATCTTTGAAATTTAAGTGATTAATTAAAGTCCTGACTAACGACCTGACCTTGTGGAGTTACAAGAAGGTGATACTGAAAAGTTTCTTACCTTATCTTTTAAGTTCACAGCGCGCAGTCGTCGGGCGATGGAGGTATCTCGTGCGGTCGAATGTTTAAATAAAATCTCGAAGAGATACAGTTCCTAATTCACATAACTTTACAAAAATATTTACTGAAAGAGAAGAAAAGTTATAAAATCATCAGTACAAATGAAGTTTACACATAACCTATAGCAAATTGGAAATTTTGGAACAATTTGTTCATTTATTGATATGGGTTGTTTAGTTTTGATAGGTGAAAGGATCTTAATAAAATCGCAACAGTTCCTCGCTGTTAAAATTATTTTTGAACAAATTTAACTCGACGCTGATGAAGCCAGTTCGTGAAATTACTAACTTTGTGTGAGAAGTTAATATGATAAACTTTTTGTATGCGACAGTTTACATTCCAAAAAAGAAGAAAACCGTATTTTGAGGTGAGCAAAGTTTTTGGTACCTATAATTCAAACATCTCAAACATGATCGTCAAATTCTATTTGTAAATTATTACTTTACTTTCATCAGCACCCTAAGCGAGAAGAATTGAAATAAAGGATGGTTCCTATGAATTCGAACATAGCTACAGGCGTGCCCCAGGCTGCAGCAGCAGTGGAACAGCACGTGGGTCTGTTCAGGTCACTCTCAGGCGCACCAAAAAGACCGCCTTTAGTGCCCTCATGTACTCATTTGAGCTGATGAGGCGTAGAGTTTGGAAAATCAATCAAAAAGGAAATCCGTCTTCCTCTCAAAACCATACAATCTGTTTTTCTGATCGTTTTTTATGTAACAAGGACGATTCTAATAGATTTTTTTCTCCAAACATGATTTTTACCATCGTTTTGGAGGAACTAATAAACTTAAGAATGATTTGTTAGGTTTATTTTTTACTGAACTGAAAGTAAATTAGCCAACATGATGTGTACGCAACCGAGGTTGACTTAGACGAGTTCTAAGGATGTCCATCAATAAAAGTCAACATAAACTGGTATCGCTTCCAGGTATAGCAAATTTATTCATTTTAGTGCTCATTCTTTATTAAAATCGCGATGCAAGTAAATTTATATAGTTGACAGTAATTAATGAACAATATAGAACAATGTAAGTTAGTTGAAAGGCTCCGTAGTGAAGAGCAGATTGTGAGATTCCTGTTAATTTTTACAGCTAGAAGTTATCCCCACATCTGTATTTGTGACAATATAGGGATCTGTGAAATAATGATACAAAATGTTTGAATAAAATAAACCATTTTAGATTTCCGCAAAAAAATCACTCATGAGCTATGATGCAATCGCCGTTATTACTTTTTTAATTTCCAGTAGCCATCTGATCCCTGATAGCGATCGGCAGCCAGAGGGAGCGCGGGTGCCCCAGATTCTGCACACTGACCCAAAGAACTCCTCGGTCGCCTACCGTGGCCCTCAGTTCGTTTTTTACTGACATACTGGACACGGAAAGTGACTGGTGCGCTCCCAGTTGGGGACGTGGCCTAAATCACGTAAGTGCGAAAATTCTTTAAATGTGACTCAGTGAAACATGTTCGGAATACTAGTCATGATCTTCGTGTGCGTAAGGGAGAGTGTGCGTTCTAATAGTTTCTCAATTTGATACGCACAGATGTGTGGCTTACCACCTCTTAGCTGAACGTTGTTAGAGGCCGTTTCTAGAGATGCATGAATTGGTAAAAAAATTTATTCGAAATTGGTGCCATGTAAGTACAGGTGAAGTATATCGCTCGAATTGAGGATTTTAAAGGAGCCAAAAGACCGACTTTTTAACGACCGACTTAATACATTTGGGAGGTAAGCCTGCGTTTAGCGTGATACGGACGACAAGCTGCCACCTCATGTATATGATCTACGTGTAATAAGGCTGCATTCAGCTCTTTTCGAAAAACTAGCAGCATTCTAATGAAGGCAGATTCTGATATCTAAATAGAACGTAAAGGGTTGAGAATATTTTTCATAATTAAATAGGAAGTGTGCGTGAACTTATTTAAAAACCGCCATCGTTTGAAGTTTTTCAAAGAATTATCCCTGGAAAACAGTTCCTTGTTTATGTAAATTGTTGTCTGAGGTAATCCAAATTCGTTATATACAGTCTCGAGATGTTTAGTTGAGTTTCCAAGGTGGCACGCGTCGATATCTGACAATCCAAGTAAGTTCCGAGATGGTTAGTTGATCTGCCATGGTGACGCGAAGTCAACTTTAAAAATCCAGGTCAGTCACGATAGTACGAGAGATTGTTTATTGAGCAGCCACGATAGTACGAGAGACGATCTCCGAGGAGATCTGACGAGTCATTCAGACACGGCAGCCGGCCCTCGTTAGGCGCCCGCATGCATTCTCTTCAAGCACCTAGCCTTTTCCTGGGCTTTTTCCGTGTCACTCAGGCACTTTTCCATGTCGCTCAGGTGCTTCTCCATGTCGCTCAGGCACTTTTTCATGCCGACAAGGAACTTTTCCATTTCACTCAGACACTTTTCCATGTAGATCAGGCACTTTTCCATGTAGATGGGGCACTTTTCCATATATCAGGCACTTTTCCATGTAGATCGGGCAATTTTCCATGTAGATAGGGCACTTTTCCATGTAGATCGGGCACTTTTACTGAAACCTGAAAAAGTGAAACCTGCAGTGGTAAATTGGGAGGCGTGTCCGCACTGTGCTACAGTATGACAGTGTGTTACAGAGTCACAGAATGTGTGGCAGTGTTACAGTATGCGTTGCCGTTGCAGTGTTACAGTTTGTGCTGCAGTATGGGTATTACGGCACGTGTTACAACGTACAACAGACGTTTAAGCGTATAATAGTATGTGTTACGGTATGCACAACGCTGTGTTACTGTATTGAAAGCCGTACATGCTCTGCGTCACAGTACATGTGCTACTCTGCGTTACAGTATGAGGAGTCGTACCCGCACTGTGTTACAATATGAATGTACAGTTCATGTCCTACGTAACCACTCGGAAGAGTTGAAAGTCGTCCCACAGGCGTGACCGGCGGCTCCTGCGCCGCCTAACTCAAGCGCCTACCCTAAAAAATCTTTCGTAAAAACCACCAGGTCAGTCAAAGTACGGAAGTTACTGTTCATTTTGCGCAACTGTCGTGGGCAGCTGATAATTGGCGACAACAGACGTGAATGGCAAGCGTACATGACTTGGTTATACTTGTGTACGTAACGCCGTGCGCGCGACCTCTCTGTTGGGATTGTGCTAAGTTATTGATCATTCACGTATTTATTTTCAAGAAGCGTGAGCATCCCGGTGAGTGCAAAGATCATTCGAATAAAGAATACGTGCTTGTATAAAATGTGTAATTGTACGTAATGTTCGGAAAAGAGCTTCATTTTGAAGGTAGGTGTCCAGTTCTCCCCCCCCGTATATATACTACAACCTCACGGTGCAATATTGCCAGTCATAGTGGAGAGTTTTCGAAATGTTCCGTGGATCTGTTCTTTCCAATGTTCTGTCCAATGTAAGATGAAGAAAAAGAATTCCTATTTCCCAGAGGGGAGAATTTGGGAACAGGAATTGATGTGTCATCACAACACCATACGTTGCATTGTCAGAAGATAACGTCAGGAAATTTTAAATCGTGCCAAAAGATCGCAAGTCTCGCGCATGTGCCGCTATTTCCCACTAGAATCGCTGATGTCAATCCGATCCTGACTGAGCAACTGGGCGAAGTTCAATTTCTGTCGTCAGTTTGGAAATGCAGCTGCGTGAGTCTTGCACGACCAACGCGATGTTGATGAGCTAGGTAAGTAATTTCGCATCGATAAGATTGTGTTCCTCCAATTTGCACGTCGTAAAAACTCGTAAGAACCGACATGAAAGTTCCCGTCATCCCAAGATGGCCAATCAATTCATAGAATTTTATGCCAGTGAAGACAGGATCATCTCTTACCTCTTTTTCTTATTTTGAGAGGGCACGCTTTTATAAATCTATTGAACTGTTCAGACGACCTGATCACTTCTGGATCGATAGCTACACGAGTTAAACAAGTTAGGTCCTTCATGACTCCCTGTCTTCATTTCTAATGCAGGGAGACGTCGACAGCCCAGAACTTCTAAAATGCTTAGTTTCACCCTACAGGATGTATAGGACGTAATTTTTAAACGTTGATAATTTGGGTTACTATTTCTGACGAAGCAAGTGGTAGTGGTTTCATTGTTTCCAAAAAATAGGTTTGTTGGATTTTTTATTTTTTTATTCGGTTTTTCAAAAGTACCTGTTTTTTGCGTGCCTCTGTATGAACATCTGACCTGCCCCGGCGGTGGTGGACCTATGCAGATGGACTTTTAGGAGGACGAGAACCCTTCATTTACTCGCAAAAAATTAGCTCTTCATTATCTGAAGATAAATGTGCCTTATCCAAACACTGTATTTAGTGTTGAGCCTTTTATTTCTATTGGGGTAACACTTCTGAAAAATACTCCAATGAATCTTGGGGTAATTTTGCTTGAAAACTTCAGCTATTCCGAGTTCAAGTGATTCTCCTAGCATCATGAACAATTATTTTTGAAGTTTATAAGATAATCTTTTTGGCCTTTGACAAAAACTGAAGATAAGTACAGCTAAACTTACGCGTGATGAAAAACAATATTCAATTAAGAAAAGGTTAGAATTATTATTTGAGATTTGTGTTACATTTTCCTCGTGACATTCGGCACATACTATAAAAAGGCAAGAACAGCACACCTTGTATTAAAGAAAAACCATACTCGGCATCGAAAACGTTACAATACTTTGAAAGTTTTAATAACATTTCTTGTGCTATTTGCTAAAAACCGATAGCAAGAAAGTTAAAACCTGTAATCGAGCAAAAACTTTACTCTGTACCGAAAAGGGTCAAAAAACCTCTTCAATGGGTAGAAAAAAACTCGCTTAACGGCTTTTATGAGGTTGAGTAAACGGAGGGCGTGGCGAGGTTACGCTGAGGAGGCATGGTTTGCATTACGCAACCTGTGCTAGGACGAGGACGAGGTTTGCATTCATTAGCAAGGGCCCGAGCGCGCCTCATATGGGTCCAATGTAAGGGCCCGATATAAGGATAAGGGCCCGATATAAGGATAAGGACTTTGACAAAAGGCCACTCTCAGGATAAGGATAAGGACCCGATATAAAGGCCGAATTCTGCAAAGTTGATAAGTCATGATTTGAAGCAATACTCTCGCAACCGATAAATGAAATTTTGATTTGTGTCACAAAGTTTACAATGTGCGTTAATTTGAGAGGTTTATTGGAGGAGGACTTTAAAATTGTCGGAAATCCTAAGGAAAGTTGATGGAAATTTTTATGAGAATGTGACGCGAAAGAGCGACGGCAGATATTTGCGAGAAGTTGAATTTTTGTACCGCGAAAATGGGAGGCTTGATGCAAGCTTCGCTTAAAGCCGCGAAATTTTTTCTAAAAATTGCGCAATCCTTTTCAACTAAAGTTCAAACTTTGATTTGTTGCCCTCCAGTGTAATAAGGCCTAACCCCACATGGAAATATGTCATTCCAATTAGAGAAGATACAATTTTTCTATCATCAATTCTTGACCTTCTCCGTACGGAATGGCCAGATAATTTGGTAATCACACTTATGCCAAGTCAGATTTGTAGAAATTCAAAGGTCATTTCTTCCCCTAGCAATGCAAGACTATCATTCTAGCATTCATGCCTCCACATATTTCGTAAGAATGAGCCATTTTTACAACCGTAACGTTCAGTGTTCCCCCGGTGGAACGATAGAAGGAAACCAGTATGGTACATCATTTCTTAATGCTCCTTTAAAAAGTTATTGTCAATATGCACGCGAGTGCATGCAATGTGAACGACTACTTTAGCGATGTTTCGTGCATTAAAAAAAACAGTCCATTTAGGGTCAACCATTAGCTTTGTTGGATGCCAGCATGCTCTGTATCCCAGCCTGAGAGTGGCCTCCCCTCACACCTCTCTCTCTCCAGCACATTCTCCTCAGTTCTCTTTTACCAACGAGTTTTTGCACCGCTGCTGACGGCCTAGGTTCTTTTGAGCTTCCTGAGGTGAGGTCATCCCGAGACAAAAACAAGGCGCCCGTAAAGAAAAAGAGCGCATCAATTAATTTCTCAACTGGCACAACAAAGCGCAGCTTTAATAAACAGAGGTCGGGCAGCCGTCGAGACGACCTCATGCCAGACGCTTGTAGAGACGATCTGTTGAGCTGAGGCGCTGTCTTCACATTGGAAGCGAATCCAATTCACTTCGGAAAGTTTTTTAATTCAGAATGCGCATATTTCCTACACGTGCGCTTGTACTCGTTTATGTGGTAAAGTTAATTAGTTGATAGTCACTCAGACGTTAAAATCTTTAATATCGCATTAAGAATATTTCTATCAGAAGCTAACTCTCAACAAATACAACCGTAAAAAGGAAATTAACCTAACTTAATCAAGTGAATTATTAAACTGAAAGAGAAATTAGGTAAAAAATCAGGTAGAGTGACTGAAGCCGTTTTTTCTGTCACATTTTCAGGAGGTGAGGACTTCAGACGTCAGCAGGAACGAATACCCATCCCAAGTCGAGGCGATGCAACTTCAATGACAACCTTGACCCAAGAGCCCG
This sequence comes from Orchestia grillus, assembly GCA_014899125.1. NCBI lineage: Eukaryota > Metazoa > Arthropoda > Malacostraca > Amphipoda > Talitridae > Orchestia > Orchestia grillus. The sequence goes on along the minus strand of VOMN01104147.1, from coordinate 6,237 downwards.
GTTAGTGGAGTCGTTGTATTTCTGTGGGCGATATGGAGTGTTCGTAGAATGAAATTGGGAATGAGCGTGAAGCCCTTGCTCTGAAGTACATAGGTCTTTCCTCGCTCTGAAGAATTCGTGTTCGGGAGCGCGCATTACTGTATGATTTAGAAGGATCTGGTTCATATTTTGATGACAAAATGAGAGGCGGAAAAAGTGCACCGATATCTTATTCCTTCACCGAATAGGCAATTTGAGAAGCCTCAGAAGGTCATTCGGGTTCAGTTTTTAATGTCAAATGCTGCATTCGGTTCTCTTTGGCCTCATATTACGAGTTTACTGCGAGCTCCTGATGCTGCTCACGTCTTGTACTCTTCGTTCTTTCAGTGAATTTAACTCAGACTCACAGAACCGAGGCTGAAACGGGCTTAGAAATTCTGTCCAGGCGAAGAAGGTTGTCAAGTTTGAAGCTTATATGCCATGGATTTATCATTGGGATTTCAAACGAAATTGATCCCTGTTTAAGTCATTCTCAAGCTTTCGAGATTACTGACTCTGTTCAGGCCAACAAAACGCACAAAGAGGTAATTCAGGCTTATCCTAGCTATGGATGTACATGGGCACGCTCAGAGGTAAGTAGCGTTTCACTTATAACAGCATAAAAACGTGTACCAGAACACACGCATAAATGGTGGGCAGCGATTTATGAGACAGTAATTTGGATGTTTACCTAGAAATTTGAAGTCTGAAAAACTAGTTAGTGAAGAAATCTCATCTAAATACGTTGCTGATCCAAACAAAAACGAAAATAATTGAAATTGCAGACGGAGAGACCATTTGCCGAGGCAAATGTATGCCTGAGTGTGCAAAGATTTTAAAAAAGTATTTTGTTGTTACATTCAAATATTTAGCTAATGTTGAGCAATCAGAGAATGAATCATTTTTTTACGATGACGGAGCAATTTCCACAAAATGGGCATTTTAATGGAAAAAAGCGTCTGCATCTTGAGTAAGAAAGAAGTAGAGCATCGACAATTTGTTCTAAGTGGGTGATAAGTCTGATTATACTGCCTTATCAGGCAGGGATAATACGGGGGAAACAAGGAATTTCCTGATAAAATTAAAGTACATCTTGATAGTTAATTTTAATCTCTGGTGAATGTCAGACGGCCTTTGTCAAAATAATGAAGCATAGAAAGTGTATTCTAAAAATTCTCTATGACATTCATAGGCACGGGTAGATGGCTATAATTTGGGATAAAAAATGAATTTCTTTCATAAGAAATGGGCTCCAGACCTTGACTGGAAAAACACTCACAACGACTAAAGTTGTATGATGGGTCAGCGCGTTGTCATAATCAGCGGGGTATGTGGAGTTCAAACTCGTTGAGGTAATTGCGAGTAATAAAATGATAATGAAATTTGTTTTCACATTTTTAAAGCAATGAAATTGCGTTTTGAAGGATTTGGTTGCAGGATTGCTAGTTGAACCTACGTACCTTGATACCACCCAATTTATTAAATTTACTCCCAACAGTAAATTCAACCCCAATACTGAAAGTAATAGAACCTGAGTTAAAAATGACTTAGAGTGTATGCAAAAGTTCTAAATATCATCTGCGTGTTCACTTTCTTATCTCTACTGTTCGCGTAGTAATTTTTTCATTCACTGCTGTTTCCAAAACTGTTATTAAACAAAATTATGTTTGGCAGATAAATGTGATTTTAAGCCAAGACTTGTAAGACTGAATTATATTAGTTTCCTAAGTACGAATCAAATAAATTCGTAGATTACGCCATGGCTCTGACGTCACACGTTCTTCAAGTGAAAGTGACCGTGTGTGTCTTTAGTTTGCAATTAGTCTTCAGGTTGTCTCAGGAGTCATTGGGGCAGTATTTCGGAGGTGATTACTGGGGCGAACTCTTTTTTGTGTTCAGAATTGACATGAATTATGAAACGTTACTCAATCAAAACAGAATAAGTGCAGTGCATTTAAATTTGCGTTTCTCTAACATCTTCTATTGAGCGTTGTCTCTCTTTTCCCGTTTTTTTTAACAAAGGAACCCTTATTCACGGAGCACGAAATTTCCGGTGCATGTGAGTTCAAGAACTGTATTTTACACTCGGCACCGCCGTCACATGCTCTCATTAGCTGCAATCAAGTGACGGAAATTCCGAGGAAGTTAGAAAATCCTGCACCGAAAATGAATAATAATTTTAAACTTTTTTTCGTTAATCAAGCTTTCTTTACCTCACAACTTCTCGGGCTGCAATTGGGCTAATTTTTGAAGCTTCAATCCACCTCACGAGGCCATTTTCACTGACAAATATCAACGAGGCCAAAAATCAACCCTCCATCGTTCATCGATCGAAACCATCAAAATTTCCCGGTTGTCATTTGGTGCACATTTTTTGCTTGGTCGGGTCCGGGCAGAAAGATTTATCAAACTGCAATTGTCCCAACTCTTTCTGGGATGAGGTGACAGCTGTATCTGTGCTACCGCTCAAGTTGATGCCCTTTCATGGATGTTTAAGGCCTTTCTTAGCAGTACAACTAAGATTGTGGTCATTTATGACTTTCTAAATTACCCCAATTACGTGGCACTGTTGCAAGGAGACAACCGAAGTCGATAATAATTGGTCATGATTAGAGGTAGTAGATAGTTTTCACGAGAGGTATAACTTGTAATCAGCTTTCAACAGTGATGGGAAAGGCGAGATCGAAAATGTGATCAGTGCATTGTTTCGAATACTGCAAATCATGCGCTGAAATCATCATACTGATCATCATCCTGTTGAAAGTTCGTTGAGCCCAAATGTTTCTATTCACGAGGGAAGATGGGTCAGGTCTAATAAAGAAACAATCTCTTTAGAATGTAGTTTTTCGAGCACGGTAGTAGAAGCTTTTTTACGACTGAACGTTTAGTATAGAAATACGATAAGGAAACGAGCTTCAGCAATTTCCCGATTCGTTTTCACAGAACCGTGAGAAAACGTTCGATCATTGGAGAAGTTTTGTATCGCGTGGAAATTAAAGAGTTTTCAGAGCAGATGTTGCTAAGCAAGACTTTCTTGTGCAACGAATTCCCTGGCGTGCCATGCGTGGTTGTTAAAAAAATCTTCGAATACATGAGATCCTTCGCTTGTAACGACGAATGAATAGCGACGGTCGCAGGACTAAAAATTTCAGCTTTTGTACTACAGCCATCGTCAATTTCTTACTATCACGTACACTCTTTGTTCTATTTACTTGCAAAAGAAAGAAAGGAAATAAAGGAAACGTTAATGTTATCAGAAAACTCGCCTTGCTTAAGAAGAACTTCGCTCTCACACTGCGAGGAGGTTGAAGCTTCAGCTTAGCCGTATTATCGCGAAGAGAAGACTCGCATAAAGCCCATGTACATATGTATCTTCAGGGTGGAATAGAAGTAATTAACCCATCTAATTATAATTCCCTATTTTAATCGCAAATCACATAACTTGTTACCCTATTGACTCATCAACGCAAGGGTCAGTCACTCCTGGGCTACCCTCTATAAATGCATATACATTTTTATGTACAGCTTATTCAAACTTGTGTCATAAACGCTCACGTACTGGAGATTTCTTCGTGTACTAATTTTTAGATAAAACATCATATTATTCAAGCTTTTGAGTTACAATTTCAAGTATCGAAAAAGTTTATCAGCACAGAATTCAATGCATCAATTTTTTAGCACGTACTTTACGTATGATACCTAATCTGTTCCATAATAGGTATTGAATTTGAATTCGGCAACACTCGCGTGCTTCGAAGTTAGATTTGTTCCTGTAATTTTTACTCTTCCATTTTACTCGGCAAAATGGTCTTTGTTTACGTTTATAATTCATATATGAAGGTTTCCTGTAACCACAATTAAAAAAAAGTGTTGGCGCACAGGCAAACCATTACGCAACACTGGTTGGATGGTACACCGGTGGCCCAATACGTAGGCAACGTGTTAAGCTTCATAACTGTTTTAGATAACATATCGCGTCGGCGGTACTCGGTGGTATCTGTAGTGGTACTCGGTATCAACTTAGTGTGCTATGATAGCGGTACTCGGTGGTATCTGTTTAGGTAGTCGACTGAGTCCATATCGGTATCTGATGGTACCATATTGGTACGTTTGGGGTAAAACTGTATCTATTGATACCTGTATATGTACTTATTGCTACAGTATCTGCACCGATTGCTACAGTATCTGTACCTCTTGGTACCGTATTTGTACCTATTGGTACCGTATTTGTACATGAAAGTATCGCAAGTGTAAAAATATTATCGTATCTGTTAAGATGGTACGGTGTTTGTACCTGATGATGCAGTACCTGCTTAAAATGACAATATAATCTTGAAAAATATCAGCGGCAGGAATGTGTGTCTACCGTAGAGCTAAATGCACGACCGATTTTGGTTATTTATAAAAGCATGTACGAAATCGGGACAGCATTACAACATGATTCATAACGTTCCCTCTACAAACGCTGACGAAAGTGGCATTTGACAAGTAAATGTTTTTGATAATCACTGCTGAAAACGGGATCATATAATCCGTGATCCAAAGATCAGATCAAGTGTTCAGCACTGGACAAAATAATGTATGGTCTTACGATCAGAAGAAAAGATCAACTCTGAATAAATTGATCTAGACTTTTAGACTTTAAACGTTCAAACGTTTTGACGTACATACGTTATCTAATGATCAGAACAGAAGATCAGCCCTGGACAAGATGCTTTATGATCCATTGATCAGAACAAAAGATCAGCCCTGGATAAGATGCTTTGTGATCCAATGATCAGAACAAAAGATCAGCCCTGGACAAGATGCTCTGTGATCCAATGATCAGAACAAAAGATCAGCCCTGGACAAGATGCTCTGTGACCCAATGATCAGAACAAAAGATCAGCCCTGGACAAGATGCTCTGTGACCCAATGATCAGAACAAAAGATCAGCCCTGGACAAGATGCTCTGTGACCCAATGATCAGAACAAAAGATCAGCCCTGGACAAGATGCTCTGTGACCCAATGATCAGAACAAAAGATCAGCCCTGGACAAGATGCTCTGTGACCCAATGATCAGAACAAAAGATCAGCCCTGGACAAGATGCTCTGTGACCCAATGATCAGAACAAAAGATCAGCCCTGGACAAGATGCTCTGTGACCCAATGATCAGAACAAAAGATCAGCCCTGGACAAGATGCTCTGTGACCCAATGATCAGAACAAAAGATCAGCCCTGGACAAGATGCTCTGTGACCCAATGATCAGAACAAAAGATCAGCCCTGGACAAGATGCTCTGTGACCCAATGATCAGAACAAAAGATCAGCCCTGGACAAGATGCTCTGTGACCCAATGATCAGAACAAAAGATCAGCCCTGGACAAGATGCTCTGTGACCCAATGATCAGAACAAAAGATCAGCCCTGGACAAGATGCTCTCTGACCCAAAGATCAGAACAAAAGATCAGCTCTATACCTCAAAACGATCCTTTCTCCCAGCAGCTGAGACGGCACGATTGCTGCACAAGGTACAGGTCATCTCCCTTTTTTCCACTTCATTTTTCCCTCTCGGCTTCGACCGGCTGAACGTCATCGGTCCCAAAGTCCTCTGCATGAATGTGATGCTTGTTAGTAAGCCATTGTAATTAGGTGGATCACGCAAGACAGGTATGTCTAGTTAATTATATACATCTCAGTAATTAGAAAAGTTATTACGTTTGCCATGTTAATTAGCCAATAAATGTAGATTATGCATTTGTCGTTCATTGGGAAAGCTGATAAAATTAGCTTTTATTCACAAACAGGTTGGTGGGATAAAACCTTTCTTTTTAATCACAGAAAGGGAAATCCTAACGGACACAATTCTGTACTGAACGGTAATTTCTGAAAACTGTGAATTTTTACAAATTGATCTTCAGTTCTGTTTCTGGAAAGAGTGACAGAGATCAATAAAAAGTAAAGCTGATCTCATGGAGCATCATAGTCATTAGTGGTCGTAACTGCCATCCCTTGAGCTCTCGCTGGTCGAAAAAATATAATTGGTCACGTATATCACTGCCAGGAACATCCCTTACCCTAAAAATCACCCCTAGAAATAGCACTTGTATATATTACGTAAACGATAATTCGCGCATTCCTGGTGCATACGTATGAATATTGGGAACTTACCAACAGCGTCGGCTTTACTCCGTAGTCTTTTTTCTCATTTTTTGATACCAAGCTATTGAAAGATGGC
>VOMN01104141.1:0-39687 GCA_014899125.1 Orchestia grillus | reverse complement strand
GTTGATTCTTCAATATTGTTTGGAGAGATTCTCGATGAAAGGGTCCTGTCATCTGCAAAATGAATAAAATTAAAATGAGAAGGGCATTTCACTATATCATTTTTGAAAATTAGGAACAGTAGGGGCTCTAAGACTGAGCGTTGTGGCACCCCGTGGGTCACAGTCAATGTGTCTGATTTTGGATCTCCAATTACAACGAATTGTTTACGGTCTGATAGATAAGAAGGGAACCACCGATGAGGCGTTCCTCTCACTCCATAGTGTCCCAATTTAGATCGAAGGATGTTATGATCTACGTTATCACTCTACAATGATGAACAATTTCAATGTAACCATGATTCTTCCAGTGTATAACTAAAACCATATCGATAATATGCAACCAGCAACAATAGGTTATATTTCCTTAGATAGCACTGTGGAACGAATATTTTAAATATTTTTGTGTTTTTCTAAACATTTTCATTCGTCCTCAGTCCACCTGTTTAATTAATTTGTAGTCAGAGTAAGTTAAACCTTCGTTTAAAATACCGTAGACTTACACTTGGCCTGTAGCAGGCAGTAAACACGCTAATGTATGTGTTACAGTATGACATGACTTGAAAAAGTTCGTCATAATATATTTTATGACCCGCACTTATGTGTCAATTTCATGACAAGCGAATGATACATATAAGTGTCTAAAACATGTGCCTTATTTTCCGCAGAGTACGTGTTACAAAAGTACGTATAACGAGAATTTCAGCAATGTTTGAGACGATGGGAGCGTTACCTTGCAAGCGTGGGCGAGTACTTTGAAAAGACGAAGCTATACTACAATAAATTGTAATTCCAGCACTAATGTTTGTAGGAAAAAAGTTCAGCTTACTAGAAGTGGAAAATTTTAAACGAAAGGAAAAAAACGTTTTGAGGCATAATCGATTAGCTGAACTTTTGCAAATTTCATTTCAATGACAATCAAACTGTTGACTATTTTTATCTATGAAATCACTCATTGTTGCAAATGAAGAGAGCGGTAAACTTACGAGAGGACTTGAGCGTATGAAAGCAGTGTGTACTGAAAGCATCACGAAAACTTAACTATCGAACTTTATTTGTTGCAAAAGGTCATAACGAATGGAGTTACATATAATTTAGCACAGCGCATTACCGATGTTTCTTGTTTCATTGTTTGCTGTCTGAGAAAAACTTCGAGTTACCATTCATTAGAGAATACCTCTTGAAAAGCACGTGACCTAAATGTGATCAGTAATGGACAAGAGTGAGCTACAAGGATATTGTTGAACAAATCGGTGTGTCGGTGTGTATTGCCACTGAGGCACAGAACTACGCCAAAGGCGGACATGACGTTCGCGGTGCGGCCGCTGCCGCGCCACGTGTCAATGCTTAATTGTGCTGCTTTGGTACTGCGGTATAACTGCGGTACTGAAACGTTTGCAGCTCCTGTCACAGTCTTCGAAAGACAAACAGTTTACCGATGAGAATATTTATATAAAATTATGCATGCTTCTGACAAAGTTTCCATCTATTCACACGAGAACTGTTTTACGGTGGAGTCCTTTGAAAGGCATCTCAGCATCTTCGCAGAGCCCATACACTCTAAAAAAGCCCATTGCTCAGACCAGGCTTAGTTATGGTCCCGAGCGACTGTCATGTCACACAGCCAAGCGTTTGAAGGCTATTGTGCGCGCTAAGAACCGGTAGCATTAAAGTGCGAGCCCTACATTGGAGTTTTAATTATTTTTAGCCTTCTTAGCACGTTTCGCTTCTAAAATTGTCAGAGTGTCTCACTGGATTGAATTATTGTCATGTAAATTTCTTGGTGTTGCCTGGTTATCACTTGATAAAATAGCAAACTGTGGAGTGGATGAGAGAATGCAAAATTATTTCATTTCGAAACTCTTTGTCGCTAGTTACAATTTTCTTCATATTCCAATGTAATGAGCCTTATTAACATTTCTGAAATTTTTGACCAACGTACACAAAGAACGACAAATGCATTACTGAAAGCCTAATTCTAGTAAGAACCTTTTGCTGCAGGGGGACGGGAACTGTTTTCATCAGGCCTGTCTCGAAAAGTAGCTGATGCGTTTGTCGGAAACGACAGTGAGTCCCTAGTTCATAAACACCCTTCAATTAAGAACTGCATTCATCATTTTTTTAAATCCATTTAGAAAAATGATGAATGAGTAACTTGATAAAATTTGTATGCTGATGATAATCACCAGCTGAACGAGCGTGTTTCCTCCACCACTCTGTTCTTGCAGATCAATTCATCATCCATATGAGTTAGGTCTACATCTACATACTGACGTAATTGTAAAATTTCAGAAAAATTATGTGCAACTGAAACATACTTTTTCATGCTTTCATTATTGTAACAATATGATCTTCTAGACCAATGATTAAAGTAACTTATAATGTAAAGATGATTGTAGCTCTCAGCGCCTCTCACTCCATGGCTGCGTAGGTACGGGAAGCAATTCAGACTCTATTCATGTTTTTTAACTAGTTTGTTTGACAGGCTGTAGCATATACGATTAGTGTTACGTATTAAATATTTCAAAACTAAGTCCTCTCAGTTAATAATTTACTGTAGCAGAATGTCAAACGTTATTTAAGTTCAAGAATCAGACTATGAATCTGCGAGAGATCAGACTTTTTACTTATATTAATTTACATCAATAAGTGCATACTAAGAGAAAGAAACTGTGCATTTATAAAAAGCAATATGAAAAATTTATCGCAACCTACAACCTAATTTGCTTTATGTTTTTAATTATTCTCGGCCCGTGAGGTGACATTCATCAAGTCTCACTGGAGCCCTCTTTACCTCACTCAGATCTGAAAAAAATTAATATGCTGACATCGTACTTAGCAAATACTGAGTAAGGAAATAAGAAGAACTACTTTTTTATTATCCTTATCGGGGCCATTTTCCAATAAGTTTGCTTAAATAATTGCTGATGGCGGGACACGACCGTACTTTTCTTCTCGGACCTGCGAAATTTCTTCTTCAAATCTCACGAAATCAAGAAGATTGTCACCCTATTTTTTCTTACGTTCGATTAAGTGAACCCGCAACGTGCAGTGTGAAGTATACTGAGCCTCCAAAAATTGACACTGAGATACAGAAGAAAACGATTGTTTTTGTCTAGTTCTCTTTAGTTCCATACTTAGAGTATGAGCACAAAGCGGCAGTGAACGTTTGTTGCTCTGACAATCTAGGGATGAGCAAAATTGTGTTGTATGTCAATCACTTGGGAATTGGAGTATCAAGTTATAAGTCTCAATTTCCTTATATGCTTCAAATGTTCTTAAATTAGCTTCTAGAGCAAAAAACTATGAGAAACACTGAGTATTGGTGGCACATTACATGAAGTAAGCAGGCACCAGGAGCATTAAAATATTAATTAGTATTCATGTGTGGTATTCATTTCCAAATAAGATGTTTATCTTGAAACCCAATACTGAATTAACGTTCATTTAACTTTTCTCCCAGCCAAGCCCAGTGAGCACTCCATCATTGATCAAAGGAAGTCACGGACGTTGCTCTAAGTCGCTGAAGTTGCAGTCACTGGGAAATTAAATATAAATTTTCCGTAGTAGATGAAGAAAGTTCCTTAAGCGAAGAAGTATTCTCAGAATACTTTTTGAGAGCACGAAATTATTTGCTTTATAACTAGTATTCAAAATGGGATTCCAGGATAAATCTTTTCTGAACCTTGAAAATAGTAACACAACTATGTTAAAATATACATTATTCAAGTGTTCAAATCGAGTTGCGACCCCACCGAGGGCCACTGCTTTTGGGTCCAACGGGGAGGCAGTCAAAGGCTTTCATCCACTTTACCTGATTAGAATGTCAATAAAATAACCGAAAGAGTGACTCAGTTGACTGTACATGAGGGTTGGCTAAGCATGAAAGCAAACTTTATTCTCTACAGCTTTCGCTCAAGATTAAGCTCTAACTCAATTTTAAAAAAATATGGAGCGAGAGGTTTCCTGAACGTCTTTGAAATCGTAATTTTTGACCAGCGTCAGAACTGCAGATTTATAAAAACGAGCTCATGCATGAGACGATGCTTCAGCGCTTAAACATGAGTAATCAAAGATTCATGATAGCATAAGAAGTAATTGTTGAAGAGATAAAAACCATTTTACAAGAAAACTGGGTCGCTATTCATCAATTTACCTAAGCTGTAAGCGAGTACTCACGAGCGCGTCAATGTAAGAATACTGAAGCTCGAATTGAAATCCTCAAGCGATTCACGTTTCTTGTCTGTATTTACTATCTTCTGTATATTGAAATCTCGTGGGAAAACAAGACTATTTTATTCAGAGTTTTACATATATTTTATTTTATTCGATACTCGTATTCTGATTTTTTTCCTTCCGGGAAAACCTCACGCTCAGGTACAACTCATATACATAGAAAGTGATGAAAACAGCTCGAAGAATGTTCTTAAATGCATTCAATTCATCCAAATTTCTATTTTGTTTACAGAACGAAGGTTCCTTCCTTGGTTCATGATGATGTGGCAACGCAGCAGCAGCAGCAGGATGGTGATGAGCGGGCTGGTGGTGGCGGTGTTGATGGTGCTCCTGGGCTTGGAGAGCGCTCAGTCCCACCCCCTGATGCACAGGGAAGCTGTCAACCCAGCATATGAGGCCCTGAATCAACACTTGGACGTGAGTTTGTCCTTACACTCAGTATTATGCGATGTTTCTACAATCTATAAGGTTAGGCGTGATTATCTTCTCCCTCAATGACACCTGTAACAGCCTTGCTTGCATCTCTTGGACTCTCGGTAAATAGAGTTTACCTGATTTGCTCAAAACGACACGCTCGACTTGGATATGATCTTGAAGAAGGTTTAAAAACTTTGCATAAGAATTCCCTCGCGGAAGTTAAAAAGAAACTTAACTTCTCAAGGCCTGAGTAATTGGACGAGAAAATAATGAGCTCATTCTTTTCATAGAAGAATCCACCAGCTAAAGTGAAGCTAAATTATTCACCGAAGCAATCTCCGAACTCAAAATTCTTACTTCCTTTCCTCTAACTCACTCATTGAATAGCGAGAGATATTTAAATTTGTTCCTTAAAACTGTTTGGAAAATTATATCTAATTTTCTAAAATTAAATTTCCTAATTGGAAAAGTTGTACTAAGGGGTACGCTCAATGTAGCTCTTGATATCTAATTTAATGCTTTTTAATTCGACGGATTTCTCAATTCAATGGAGTGCTGTTTTTCTAACTTGTTTATCAGGTGAGATATTTCTCATTTGCATCATTGCTAAAGGGTAAGTTACCTTCATTAATTCATTAATCCTGAGTGAAATAATGCAGGAATACTCTACAAAATTTTTCGAGTAAGTTAGCCCTGAATAATAGCTCACCCTAAAGCAGCTGTCCGCTTAACTTTATTAGAATTTCAAGGACGTACAAAATCTGCATAGATATTGTGTCGAGACGACCGTTTCCGGCAGATCTCGACCAAAAAATTGCCCTTTCAGACCGACTTAAGTTGAGGCCGGAGAGAGCGATGCTTTAATCAATTCGTTCGAATGGAACGCAGTCATACAAGTGTTGGATTGGAAAACGGAATATAAATTTTCTGTTCATAATAAAGTTTATATGAAAGTTCGCTGCAGGGACTTTGGCTCAGATTTTAGACGTAAACGAAAGAGTGTGGGACTACAAGTGGCAGGTGTGGCTGTAGCATCGGTCATACGTGCTGTCGTTAAGCACAGCACTGAGATATTTCCGAGCGGATCACGCCACGCAAAAACGATGGCCAGCGAGCGTTCCGTAATTATTTCGAAGTTGGTCCCGTCTGAGTTCAGGCGACATCGCACCTTTACTATCTGCAAGCCGGTGAAATGTTGTCTCGGTTCTATTCGTCAGGTAATTATTACAAATTTTGTTTATTTTCTACAGCTTAATCTTCATTTTTCGCGAACAGTCTTAAATGAAGTTAAATGTGTTTCTATACAGCTGTATATGCTTCCTTGTGGGTGATCAAAGGCATTTATGATGTACATTTCTAATCGAGACACTGGTAAAAGCAATAAAAGAAACATCAGTGAATATAAATTCCATGAATTTTGAACAATACAAATAATCTTGGTGTTTAAAAATTTTTAATCGTGTCACAGGCAACTTGAATTTTAATTCGTCTGACTTTCGATCATGACTTAGGAAACATGGTCAGTCGTACATCATTTTCAGTACATCGTAAGCCCACATGGTCCGATTAGCTCATCAGCTCGTGGTGATGTGTGAGTGGTTTCTGGAGTGCACGGCCCCACGTCGTCGTGCTAAAAAAGTTTAAGCAGAGTGGTTTTACTTTTACAAAGTTATGAAATTGAATTTTGCTTATGTAATACACCACTCTCCTTTATAGATATGTAATTGTTTAACTTTTTAGGTAAAGGAACAGTGAAATAAAAAAAAAGCTTCTAATTTAATGAGACTGAAATAAATATTTCTGTTCACTGAGTATTTCATGTCAAAGTCACCTGAACAACAGCAAGTATGTGAAGATCTCCCAACAGATTAGGGTATTTTTCGGAGAATTAGGAAACAGAAAAAAAAAATCCATTTACCAATAACTTGGCACGTTGATTTTAATAATGAAAGTATCTCTAATTTGAATTACGGGTACATATCGAAAGTAATTAATTTTCGAAGGACATTCTTTACATCAGTCCGAGTATAATGATATTATTACTGTTAATTTCTCGGAATTCTGCTATGAAAGTTTTAACGAGAAGCTACGTCAAATCCCGCGATATTCGCAGAAAGTCTAGGCAAGGAAGAGGACTTTTACAGGTCTTCAGGTCTGGCGAAGTACAAATGCGGTGGAAGAGCTATCAATTCCATGCAAATCGACATAAAGTCCAGAGAATTCTCTTCACGGAAATGCATGTATTCTTTGTCAATAGCGGAGAATACTTTAACTTTAATTATTACATATTCAAGTGCAAAATAATATATAACAACTGAAGAACTTCAAACAAAATATTTCTAAAAAACTATTCCAACTTTGGATAGCTTGCATTCCGATCCGCGTCGCTGCAGCGAAGAGCAAAGTTTGTCATGTGTTTTCAAACTAATTTTTGCTGAGAAAAATGCGTTGGCTCTCAATTGATGATATATTAAATAATCAAATCAGAAAAATATCCTTCGTTGGTTAACTGAATTCGGAACAGAGTTTTAACGTAATCGGATGCCCAGCGAATTAAGGGCGTGATAATTCGACAAAGTTTTGAAGCTTTCATTTTGTTGCGATAAGTTTCTCAAAAAGAAATACGAATCCATGAGCTACAGAAATTAGATCTGACAAGAATACTGAATTTTGCTGACTGTACAACCGAGGAGAAAGGTTTTTTAAAATCCGCCAAAGGAACGGGCTAATCTGGAGACGCTCTCTTTTGTTATCGCAGCAGTGGTTCAGGAAACCGCCATTTTTTCTCCATGTCAGTCGCGCCAAACTTGAGGGTCAAGCTGAAACGGGAAACTAGTCCCAGCTCAACGTTTGGCTGGGATTATTTGCTCGGGCATCATTTATTTAATTGAAAAACATGTGACGAGAGTCATATCTATAGACATTAAAGTGATTAATACGCAGATTTAAAAATGATGGTTGATGCGCTTCTTTCCAATTTTACAAAATTTTCGTGGCCCACTTAAAATTTTATTTTGCCAATGCGTGCCCGGAAAGTATGCACTATGTATGAGTAAAGTAAAATATATTTCTACGCAGTAAGTAATTTATAAAATTGGGTAATGAAATACATAAGCAAGTTTTTATAAGGACTCATTCTTTAATGAATATAAAACAAGATTGAGTTCCGCCCACACGCTTTGCGAGCTTCTCATGTACGACTGAAGTGCTTTACAAAAGTTTTCACAACCCTAAAACTATTTCTCGCTACCTTTCAGCCGCCCGTAATTTCTCTCTGAATTATGTAGCTGTTAATGGAGCTCCTCACTTCCCAACCGTAGACTATGGTCAGACCAATACATGAATTGGAATTTGTGAAAGTGAAGCCCACAACTTGTGTTCGAGCGATGATGAATTGAAAAGCCTGGGCTCGAGCCATGATGAAGTAGAGACCAAAAAGTTAACTCGCGCTCCCTGCATTTTCAATTTTTTCAAGAAAACTTGTGAGTAATTATCTTCTTTTATTTTTACTCAGTACCTTATTCTACCTAAAAACGTGATAGACTATTCAATATTGACTTTCTTATCAGTTACATCAAGCGATCAACTCAACATAGCAAAAACTAAGCTGATTGCGGCGTGATATTGTAAACTTCGAGATGGTTTCATCATCATGTCAACTGACGTGTGCTTCCTTAGACTCAAGCTTTGACGACGCTTTTAAAAGAGAGACAACATATTCTAACGAATGAATTGTATTCGTGTTGGGTACAACTTTAGTCTGCCATCATATCTCGTTGCGGAAGTCATCTTTTCATGCAATAAGCATCCGCCCTTAAATTCAGTTTCGTTCATGAGCCTGCAGAGCGATCTCTCACCACTTTACCTAATTTCCTGGCCTGAAATGACCCGTTTAAACTTATTCTCGACGCTACAATCCTCTCGTTGAAACTTCCATAGCTATCATTCACGGGTCCACTGACGGGACCTCTTGCGTGTGAGGATGTTCACAGCGTACCGGTAAAGTCTACCTAGAGCAAACTCAAAAACAAACGACGTCTATCAAAACACACACCACTGAACAAAAATTATTTGTCTATCACGGCTCCCTGCGTCATCAAATCGTTTGGTGACATTGTGAACAGGTTTTCTCAAGACATCGCAGCTGAGTTATCGCTAGTAAGCTGTTAGAGAACATTTTGATAATTATGATGTCCATTTAGCCTTTTTTTTCAATCTGGTGAAATATGTTACACTTATTTACACTGTCGCGCTTAAGATCTAGATTTAACAACGATGCTGCGAGTGCGAGGAATATAATCACCCAAAAGAAAAAGAAAATAAATGGACCATATGGATTGAAAGTCTACGGTATCGGTATGTAATATTTTGATATGACTTTACGAAAGAGGTTTGGGGGCTGTCCCCAAGGTAGATTTGAATAGAAAGGCGGAGACTTGGTGAAAAGTAAAAGTTCTCGAATGATTCCCATGCTCAAATATCAGTAATTTTCTCCGGATATCAGAAGTATAATACATACAGAGTACCACGAGGGGGTGAGCTAGCGAATTTTGGGCTCAATAATATGATACTAGCTCATAAATGTCAGCTGTATGACAGTCAATAATGCTGTGTGATAACCTTTCCTTGTAGTAAAAATCTAATTGGGTAATGCTAAAATGTGATAAAATGAGTAAGCCATTGAAATATTTAGCAGCTCACTCATTTTAGATGGAAGATACCACAATTATAAAGCAAAACATCCGAATTAATTAGAAAGAAAAATGTGTTACACTGTGCCCTACCTCTCCAAACGAATACATCAACAAGTTTGTTAGCGAGAGTACTCTGGAAAAATTAAATCCACTTATTTTGCAGCACCTCAGGGACGATTGTATGCAGGCAGACAGTGATGTCATGTGGCAGTGACGACAGTGACGATAGTGAGACAGTGAGACGGAGACGATAGCGAGGCAGTGAGACAGTCATAATACAAGAATTACATTGACAGCGTTATTTCTTGATGTTATCATAATGCATCTATTGCTGTTAGTGACGCAATGATGAAAGTGAGACAGTAAGACATCAGGGCCGTGATGGCGGTGACAATGACTGCAGAGGTGACAAGCTTCTGCAATGCGGGAAATTGGCGCTCCACGGTCGGCTGGAAGGCACAGCTATCTGGCCTTTGTGCTCTCTGTATAATGATAGAGAACAATAATTAGAGCGCTCGTCTCCTCATTTGAATTTGGAGGCCTCAAATTACGCTAATCTCAGGATTGAACTGACTCAAACAGCTGTATTTCTGCGGCAACAGCATAGTTAAACAGCTGTATTTCTGCGGCAACAGCACAGTTAAACAGGTGTATTTCTACGGCAACAGCATAGTTAAACAGCTGTATTTCTAGGGTAACAGCATAGTTAAACAGCTGTATTTCTGCGGCAACAGTATAGTTTTAGAAAAAAGTCGAGAAATTCGAAATCCTCATTGCATTATACCCGAAGGCTGTCTGGTTCGTGCACCCAGGAGCCCCTCAGGGATGCCGCTAGGGAAGTGTGCGAGGTGTTCGTGCATCCCATATCGGCCCTCAATGCTTTCTGGCCACACAGCCCATGTTAACGAAGGAAAATATGATGTAAGTTGTGTTTTAATTTAAAAGTTCAGCAAGTTCAAGAGCGTTTCTAAAATTTGTGAGTTCTGAGTTTAGATCCTGGGAGGCAAGGCTGCGTCTGCCCGCTGTGCACTGCAGCCACCACGCCTCACTCAGGCCTCACTCTTCAACTCAAAATAAAAAGGCCTGAACGTTAGGCCCAGCAGATGGAATGCCAATGTGGCGAAAGTAAACATTAAGATTAAATCTTCGTGGAACTCAGGGCCTCATTCCGATCAATTTTGGGGAGTAACGAAAGAAATCTTCCAAAAATACTGTTGGATGTGCTAGAAATTTGCATACATTTACAAGCACATTTTTTATTATAGTTCAAAAATCATTCAATAGCCGATACTAGTAACTATCCGTAAATGCCACTGATAATTCACGCGATATTAAATAATCTATTATAGCAATATTTTTGTCCGAAATTTTAACACGCTGATGTGACATTTTTATTCCGTTTGAGTACTTAAATTAATCTCAGATGCGAATTTTCCTGGATTTTGTTTCTTTTCTTCGGTGTCGAAACTATTGTTCATTTTTCAGATCATTGAAGGAGGTAGTAAATTATTTACAAAATAGTATCATTTGGAGTAATATGGTTCCTCTCCATGGTTCCTCTGTAGGTACCCTAACATACTCATATGACGCAGCTGCTGCGAGCGTCAGCACCTCCTGTCAGCGCTATGTCGACCTCTCTCGCCTTACCCGCACGCAAACAATTCCAGCTGTTTCCGACTCGCAGGGCAAAGTTGTACGAATGCTCGTGAGCATTGGCACTGATTCAAGGGAATCTTACTACCTTGCCACCCA
The DNA here is from genome assembly GCA_014899125.1 of Orchestia grillus. Taxonomy (NCBI): domain Eukaryota; kingdom Metazoa; phylum Arthropoda; class Malacostraca; order Amphipoda; family Talitridae; genus Orchestia; species Orchestia grillus. The sequence goes on along the minus strand of VOMN01104141.1, from coordinate 28,552 downwards.
ACTACCACTGATTTAGCGACAATCGTAAAAACAATTGCTCAAAAGAATTTTCAGTTCTCTTAAAATATGCATTAATGAGCATAAGACCAAAATAAATAAATCTTTAACACCCATGCATCGAACGCTAGATCCTTCAAACATAATGCCTGGAGTCTAATCTCTTAGCTGAGCTGCTTTTACTAATAATGATGCAGAAATTCAAAGTTTAGAAACATGTTCTATATACCCTGTCACTCACCTAATAATTATATCTTATAGCTGTAAATTGAAGACTCCAATTGGAAAAGAGCAAAGTATAATACAATAAATATATAGAAGTAAAGAGCTCATGTTCTGCACGGAAAGTTTGCTCAGCCAACCAAAAAAGTCCTTGAGTGACTAGAAACATCGAAACTGAAGGACTAATTGTACACGACTTGCGATGAGTTAAATTTTTCAAAATGGTTTGTTAGCGGTTAAATTAGTTAGACTTCGTGGATAACTATCAAGAAATATGTATAAATACCTAATTCAAAAAAACACTTCTAGGAGTTTATTTAGTAACTTTATCGCTCCAGTAATTCAAACAACAACACGACTAAGACTCTACCGATAGAAACATTCATGAATGACACGTGTTTTGACTCATATTCGTGTTTTTTTTGCTGTGACTTGGGGACTTAGAATATCATATTCGTTTAAGTTTTATTCACATCTGTGACATTATAATCTCGTTTTAATAACTTTTATTCTCTTTCATTTCAGCCTGAAGGAAAGCACGTAAGTACGCCTCTACTCAGATATCTGTAACGATGGCATGTTGTTTATTTTTGATTACGAATTCAATTTATATTTCGATTTAGGAATCCATTAACACTCAAATTTAACGCTTTTAAAAATAACCCAACCTAATACAAGGGATAAAAGAGGTCATTGACTAAATAAAGCAACAGCAGTTTGATCAGTGTTGAGATTTGGCTTATGTTTTGCTATATGTAAAGATTTTAAAATCCTAATATCTGACTGAGAGGTTGATTAAACTATTTCAAAATGATCTAACGAGTATGGGTGGTTAGTCTGCTCGCAGTGCTGTCTTGAAGGAGAATGAGGTAAAACTGTAAGAGGAAGCTTTGTTCTGGAGGAACGTCCTAAATGCTGATATAATCGGTCTAGTATGCTAGTGTTGGATTGCTGCTGAGTACTGCCAATGTAAAAACTCAGAACTAATAGGGCAACCGGTCTTTGTAACTAAAAAAATTACGAATTTGAAAGTCATTTCTAAGAGCAAAAATGGAATCGAATTTAGGATAAAATTTGGCTAGCAAATTCCTGAAATACTTCACCATATCATCAGATGAATTGCCGATAAAAGGAAGAGAGATATAAGTTTTGCCTTTACCACTGTACATGTAGTGTTTTCACCGTCGAGAAATACATTGTTCAAGAAGGGTTTAACCAAATTGTCAAATAAAAAAAGCAGATAGCCGTTATGTTCTTTAAATTTTAACGGTATAAAGATGCTTTAACTTTATTTTATTGTTTTTTATAGCATTCATTAATAATGACGTTTTAGTCGAAAACGGTTGGTCTGAGTGCAAAAATAGATCTTTGTTGTTTTAGATAAGAGACTCTCGTTTTTCTTTTCGTTTTAAATAAAAGGTTTCCAAGTTTACTGTAGTACTCCTATTGGGCTGCGATCTGCACCTGATGACCTTGAAGGTACTTCTACGTTGACGGTTCCCATTACAATTTGAATTCTACGCCAACAATGACCATTCCCATACATAATTATTAAATAGTAACAAATGATTAGTTATAAAATATAATTTGTCATCGAATTCGACGCTGATTGTGGCGTAGGAGTAGCACGATTCCATGAAGTCGTGCTCGGCCATCTAATATAGTAATTCTCAAACAATTTCCCTTCATTGTTATGCGAAGGCGAGTGTTAATGAATGTACTAAAGCACCTGCCTACTGGAAAGCCGGGCAATCTAGTTAACTCATTAAATAAGTACTAGCCAGTTTTAGATTGATTAAAGTTCAATAGAAGACCTTAATTTGGGTACAAATATGAGACACGACGGACACTAACCTCGTTACTGCTGCAACACAAAACAAAGCTCCGCACATCAGGGGTTCTGCAATGCTTCCAGAGGGAAATTCTCGACGAAGCAATCATTTTTGAGCTGTTGGTCGGGATGCTGTCGAACGGTCTAGGAAAATGAAGTTTTGGACTTGAAAACAAGAGGAGAGGCAGTCTGCAGCAGCGAGAAGTCAGCCCCTGCAGCAATGCGACTTAGGACGTCCACACGCGGTGGTGGCGGTAACTGGTCCACACGCGGTGGTGGCGGNCCGCCTCACAAGCAGTAGCTGGAGTGACAGCGCAGGTCCCGCCTCACAAGCAGTAGCTGGAGTGACAGCGCAGGTCCCGCCTCACAGGCAGTGGCTGGTGTGACAAACAGGTCCAACATCAAACAGAGACTTGTGGTACAAGATCACAAAACTGTTTGGATATTTTTATTGAAAAGATAATCCAAATCTGTATAAATAAACAGTAAATAATATTTATGCCTTCTAATCACTCAGTATCAAAATAAGTGCTGGCGTTAGTGTTCTTGACCTATAAAAATTAATATCATGTTAAAATACTCGCACTAGTTCTTACACATAATAATTCAGTTTTAAACTAACGCAATAATTTGTAATCATTGTCTTCAATAAATGCTTGATAATTTCAATGCACAGACTAACAATCATCACCTCTTATGATGAAGTACTTCCCTGACTGTACAAACCAGCATGAATTGCTTAAAGTCACTAATCACTTACCTACGCAAATGTAAATTATCTTTAATAGTCTTACGTCTTTGACCCCATTGATGTACGTTGAAATAGCTTTTATTTTCTCCTGCCATCATCTCCTTTTGCCGATAAAAAGAGTAAAATTTATAGGTCTTGCGGGAAGCGATACGTGACCACGAGACTGTGAGTGGTTTTCTTGGCCACTTAGGCAAAAATTTCAGATTTCTCAAACGTAAAGGTACGCAGTGAGTCACGTCAAGCTCAAGCATACGTTAATTCATTGATTAAACGTAAGAAAATTGCATTGTATCGAAATAAAAAATGTGAAATGAGAATAGTACTCAGTTGTGTTCCTAGAAATTAGTTTAACAACATATTTTTATAATTCTCACTTTTGACCACGAAACAATCTCTAGGAAAAACAAAGGACAGATTTGAGCGAGCAGCGGGCGATTTTGGGTGGTATTTTCCGAGTGCGCCAGAAGTGCAGCGCTGGGACACGTGAACTTGTCATTCCAAAGGTTGAATCCAACGGACGAAATTTTTTGATAAAAATTGCAAGACAAGTTTTAACTAATATACGAGTTTCCAAATTTATTTAATCATAGAGTTTCAAATGAGATTAGCTTCTATAAGTATTCATTGAAATATAAAAGTGTTCACAGATCATTTCGTCAATCGCCATGACCTTATGATCAATTTTAACAGTATATGGAAAAACAGATCTGAAGATAGCACGCAATGGGCACATTCCGCAATTCAAAAGCAGGGGAGTGAAAATTGTTCGGATATTGTAAGTCGACTTTTTGATGATGAACATGTGTAAGCTTGCCACTACAGAGTGTTCTGCTTCATTTTGCAAGTATAATTCATTAAATAAAATATTTAAATTACTTATGTAATTTCAGGTTATGTACGATATTACATCCTGACTTTTGTGTCATGTAAAAAATAATTAATTCTAACGATATCTCACGTTCAGTGAAATAATTGCGCTCTCAATTCTCAAGTTCTTTGAAGTTGGTAAAATTTTTGTGCGAGTAATTCAACTGTTTCGTTAGATTATACAAAATCACTATAAATGTCAAAGACAGCCATGAAATCTGGTCTTACTAAAGAAGATCGGCTAAAATTACCTCAATGCTTGGAACTGGTACACAAATCATTTGTGCTTTCTTGTAAAATATGCTGAACGGTATCCGAAAGAGCGCATTTACGAAAGTTAATGCAAGGGATATTCGTTAAATGAAGTTAGAAACTGCCAAAACTCCTCATTCTATCAATAAGAATATTTTTGCAGTAGCTGGTGCTCCAAAAGTTTGTAAAACCACCGGCTGTACGATTTTCAAAACCCTTGCCAAATTGAGGAATCGAGCCCGTCAAAAAGCCCCGGTATTGGGCAAAACAAACAGAACCAAAAGGGTTTAATGGACAAATAATTACATGAAGATCGATTTCAGCAATGTTAATTTCCCTGATGAATAGACCTGATTGGGTGGTCATCTGATTGGCTGTTGAATGATGAAAGAGTACGCATCCGTCGACAACAAGGTGGTAGTGGGGTTCATGTTTTGGGCAGGTATCCATGATGATAAGGTAATTGGTACCAATAAACTACCAATAGAATTAAAACTAAATTCAAATTCATATTGTACGCTCATGGAGGGCGTTTTTTCCTGGCATGATGATAAACCAATTATGAAAAGAATTGTTTTGATACAACAACAAGATAATGCACCTGCACATAGATAAAAGAACGAAACCAATTTGCGTTGGAGCATGGATTCAAAGGGCACAATCTAATGGTGAGGCTTCCAAGCAGTACCGATTAGAATTCCATAGAAAATTTATGGTTCATTGTCAAAAAGAGGATTTATGCTCATGCCAAGCAATACTTGAGCGTAGAAGTTCCATGAGAAGCAATAGAAAGTGTTTGTCAGACAATTAAATCATCTGAGATAACACAATTGAAAGACAGCTCGTTTGGACATTGAAGAATGGAAAAAACCATAATTACTCATAGCCTACATTAAAAGTCTAAGCTGTTTTTCATTTGATTATACACCGTCGTATTCAATAATTGAGTACAGAAATATTTAATTCCATCGGAAAAAAACATGATAAAAATGTTATTCTTATTTTTAAGTTCCTTTGTATAATTAGAGTGAACGTCAAATTAAGACGTATGGACGTATATGCATAGGTCATTAAAAATATTAAGTCAGTCATATATCTCTTGAATACTCAATTGAGAGTAATAATTCGAAAATAGCATGAGTAGTTTTGAAACCCGCAATTTTTCTAGAAATCAAACATAAATGTCGAATAAAATTATGTCCAAAAATTACTTTGCATAATCAAGCAAAACGCGCTGTATTTTTTGGCGAAGGAGTTGATGTCTGCCGGAAACAGAAGCATAAATACTGCCTATGCTTAGAGCGCGTCCCATCATCACAAGGAAGTTTCGACTTGCTACCAGCACTCGACGCTCAACACTTCTTACCACACCGAGTGAAGGCATTCAAATTCATCCATGTAGGCAAACGGAGAAGCCGTTACTCCTATCTTGTTGAAGGAAGCATGCTTTATTATATGACTAGCATGTATGTTTTCTAATGATGATTTACGGTTAAATATCAAACATTTTATTACGATCACTTCCGAACATTTACCGAAAAACAATTTGCAATTGGACGGATGATTATTGAAAGTTCAACACACCCTCTTCTTTGATCTTATAGAAACAATATCGAAATATATAAAATTCAATACTAAAGAAATATATATCTACATTTTGGAAAGTGCTGTTGTTTTTGTCGGATGTCAATCACCGTCAACGCCGCTCGCTCTATTGAATCCGAACGAATTTCTAGTCAATTTTCAACCAGTTCATTTCGAGCATAATTTTCTCATCACTTAAAATGAATATCATAAGAATAATATCATTACTGCTACTCACTCTTAAACATGTCGGTTGATCAGATCAGGACCACGTCTCGACTTGAGATGGAAAGTATCATTACCAGAACGTATTTATTCGAAAAAACTTTTGTTGCTTCAGAACACTTCCATTCCGAATCTATTCAATAAATCTCAGCACAGCGAAATGCCCGCCACAAAAATCTGGAGATTTACCAGAAATTGAACGAGCTGTATGAGGGAGTAACAATCTACAATTTTGATGCTTAAGAATTCGTTTCAGTAATGTAAACTTGAGAAAATATTTTAACATGAGCATATCATCTGAGCTGTAAGCACTATAATGAAGCTTTATGTCACGCTCCCAGCTGGGAACCTAAGATAGAGCGGCACCGTGCGTTCCCGAAGTTACCTAGTAATCCCGCTTGCATAATACCTGGTAATCATGCTTGCATAATACCTGGTAATTTCGCTGGTATAATAATGTCGGTGGTGTGAGCCTCTTCACGTGGGAACATAAGCCACAATTCACTAGTCAACTTTACGCATTTCAGTGGTAGAAAGTGAAAATTGAAACAGAAATTGAAATATTTTCAGACATTTTAAGGGGACTTTACTGTTCTAAACGACAGACGAATATGATTATTTGTAGCGAAACGGTGAGTGATCAGAAGCAACTCTAGTTATGATGGAAAAGGTTCAGAAGGAGTATTCATTAGCTGGCCAGCTTTCTGTTTACTTAAGAAGAAAATTGTAAAGGTTATACCTCGCGGTCATGCGGAATGCTCGTACGTGTCACATATACTGTGAAAGGAATGAACTAACACTGAAAATGTCAAGTGCCTCTCGAGCACCCGGTCATTTCTCTCCAGAAATGCAGGGTGCAGTAGCAGCAGTGCAGGGTGCAGTGGCAGCAGTGCAGGGTGCAGTGGCAGCAGTGCAAGGTGCAGTGGCACCAGTGCAAGGTGCAGTGGCAGCAGTGCAGGGTGCAGCAGTAGCGGTGCATTGAGCAGCAGTGGCAGGGCACAGCAGCGCCAGTGCAGTGGGAGGTACTGCGCTCAGCCCAGCATAATCGATATGCTAAAAATAATTAGTATCCGGGTCAGGAGATAATTTTACGACTTTTCGTTCTAGTTTTTTATGAACGTAATTGAAACTGCTACTTGAGTTCTGTATTCATACTATCTCGTATGCCCAACATCAAAGTTCATTGAGATTGCACTCGCACCTTCGCGCCTGGATTCAAGTCTGAGCTCTCCGAGACATTTTTGGGACTCGGTCAGTCTTCTGAAAATCGTTTTTCTTCAATGACAGTTTCGGCACAGCATCAGTCAGACGCGCGGCAGCTGTCGCTCTATTCCATTTTTGAGAGAGACGATTTTCTCCCATTCGTCAGTTTTCAGAGGCCGGTTTTCTTCGCTTGAGCTTATGTAGCACATTTTGTGCCCCATGATAGACTTTACTTTGTTTTTCCCCGTGTTTATATTCGGTATAAATGTGGACATATTAGCGCAATGGACAAATATTCTACGATATAAAAATTTTCACTGAAAGTAACGCATTTTTTAGGTCGAATATAAATTAACTTTCCACTTGAAAACTTCTCGAAAAAAATGATTATTCTCATTCTAGTCACATGAAGACTATTTTTTTAAAAAGCAAGATTGTAGGGAAATCATGCGGAACTCTGTTTTCAAGTGAACGGGTCACTAAATATACAACGAAACGTAAGCGAAAATCTTCCCAGCGAGCTTAGAGTCTGTATTGCTGTGTTATATCTCTTACTCTTCTAATGAAGGGAAACAAAGAATTTAACTCCAATTGACCGGAGAAGAAAAATTTGACTGGATGTTCAGAATCAAACGCTAGCACTACAACGTATCAGTGACGTGCTAATTAGTTGTGGCATATTGAACTCCAAATTTTGTAGGATTGTGATAATTACAAGAAATGTATTCCTGCTGGGTCGTATCTGATGCTTTCACTTGACACAACGCGTGCATAGCTTCAAAATCCCGCCCTCGCTGCTCCAAGCTCCTTGCTGCCGTATTCAGACTGACTCTCTCGCACTTGGGCTAATCCATGACTTATTTGACACAATTTTCATTCATAGTGTAATAGTTTCAATGTTCCATCGACCAATACTTTATCTATGTGATCAAGGAAATTTATGTAGATACCTAAATAATGGCAAATTGTCTCTAAGAATAATGTTTCAATTTTGCTTGCGTTACTTTCCTGTGTTAATTTTAATCTATAAGCTCTACAATTCTGAACCACCAAAAAAGGTTTAATCGTCTCCTAAGAAAAGATTTTCATTGAATGATTTTCCGTGAATATCACCAGATAGTGGTAAATAATTTAATTTAATGATTTACTGTACAATATTGACAGATATTGTCAAATATTTCCGTTGAATAATTTGTTATAAAATATCAGCAGACATTTGACATTGCATCCAGCAATGTCAAGAAAATCTGTATTCACCTGCGTCCTACACCCTGCCATTTCCCCTTGCTTATGATTTTAGCGAATGTCAGTTATTGCACTTTAGTTCAGAGCCGGCAGCAATCCCGAGCTCCCTACACTACCACTTCACAGGGCATGAATAGTAACTATGTACAAGCTTCATCTTTTTCTGTTTTTCCATGGTGACCCTCGAACTCTGATACTACTGCATTCACACCCACAGGCGCTCGAGAAGACATCTGAGGAAGAATGTACCACCAGCCAACTTCAACAATAAAACTAAGTTTGAATCTCATCCTCACACTGAGTCCGATTGTGTTAGTGTGATCTTAACTTTAACTCAACTAAATGCGGCGCATGCCGAGTGGGCCAAAAAAATTTTCGTTTTACGAGCAAAAAAGCCGCCAATTAAATCCTTACTCCAGGGTTTTGGAATGTCTGTTGTAAATAGGTTAGCAACGCTGTAAGAAGCCAAACTTTAGAATAGATTGTAAAAATCAGCTATCTTCCTTACAGAGTGAGTTTCATAATTTATAAATCGAATTAATAACGTTTTTGTAACTAAGCCATTGTTCACCTTGTATTTACAAACTATCTCCAAATAGGCATGAAATATCGCTTCACAGCTTATTACGGTAATTTCCCTACATAATCTCACACATTTCTCAAATCCTGAAGGACTTTTCCCCTAATCAATATTGCCTCAATAGTTTTGCGCTGTTAAAACGAAACTTTCAGCGTTTCATCTTGAAGCGGAGACCTTGTTCAAAACCAACAGAGTGAGCTTGATAACGCATCGAAGAATTTCACTCGAGCCCCACCGCAAGAATGAGCTCGGCTTGCGGCCGTAACAAAATTGTGTTTACATCCCGCATGCGAAACTGACGGCATTGAGACATGTCTGTTGCCGTGTTTGTGCGCTCAGCTCAATGGGGCTGGCGGCGCGAGAGCTCAATGGCAGCCACCGCTCACTCCATGCCCCGCTCACGGTATCGGCATCATTATTTTCCATCAGTGATGAACTCGTCTAGTATCAGTAATCAGAGCGGCTTGTTATGATCTGTAAATTTTAGCCTCTTTGGATGAATGTCCTTGAACATTCATCCATTCGTCCTATATTCTGGTCATTGAGAATTGAGCCAATGGCTCAACTTCTACCTCAATCATGTATGTAATATGTCTGAAACTGCGTTAGTCAGCGTTGACTGAGAAACTGCCAACAGCTCTAGGCTAAGCTCCCTGTACAAGAAATTAGTCTCCTATTGTTTCTCGAGCTATAGTTATTTAATACGTTCATCGATCGGTCTTGAAAACTGTGACCGAAATTTAGGTTAGATGCAAGTACTGAACAGGCTTTAGTCTTCATTTCAAAGCTAGCAAAGTATAAACTTGTTCCGTCTCGGAACGGAAAAAAGGGACTATTGCATTTAGTCTGGTTAAGGGACAACCAGTGAAGGAAGTAGCAGAATTTACTGTTTTTTTATACCAACAATGAAAACAATCCTATACATACGTCGACTCAAAGGCAAAATTATATTTACAAGAAAATTCTAACCGATACAGTCCGTCGCCGCGCGTCCCGAATTGTTGACCAGAATCACTTTGCATCAAAGATGGAACTATTCGATGCCGCTTCTTCTGCTCTTTGGGAACGAACTCTTCGCAGGAAAGTCCATGTAATGGACTGCAGAGCTGGCAAGGACTTAAAAGAGTAGTTGTTGTAGTTGTAGTAGTAGTGAAAGCAGCGCTTCAGTAACTCAGTCTCTATTGCCTATGGCCTATCCTATGCCCCCTGAGGGGCTTAAAAGAGTATAAATCATATATTTCTGTTAAGGTGTCAAAATCTATTGGAGCTCTCAACCAAGTCAAAATAGTATAGTGACTTTCAGGCCACCCTGTGTAAGGCGCGATTAATTGTTAAAAACGCGAGACAGATAATGCAATCCCTCTATTCAGGTAACAGAACTCTTCCAACATACATTTTAGTTCAAGCTATTATATTCCAATATTTATTGATATTAAATATTGAATGATGAGTGATCCTCATAAGTAGGCAATTTCCAGTTCCTCCTGCAACGCTGAGCGTCAGAACTTGGTCGTGATATTTGCCTCCAATGACGGCAAATTACGTCTAACACAATCGAAAATTTCATCTTAACTAGCGTGTTCGAGAATTTTATTGAACAACTCTTACTCGAATCGCCGTTAGCAATGATGAACGTATCTAATTTACCCAAATCTAACGGCATCATATTCATCTGAAGTGTAGTTATTGGAGATAATTGATCGTTTTTGTTGTGAAGAAGAGCGATGGGAAAACTTATCGAGCGCCCCGTGTTGGAGGGTTATTGAATAAAAACGATCAATGCTCTCTTGTTAAAAATGCTCATAACAAGCGTAAGCAAGGCTTTAACTCTAGTTTGCCTGTGTTGTTTGTCGGTGCAACACTCGCTTCAGGATGCGACTGTATTCCATTGAAAGTTGATTTTTTGCTGTAGAAACTAATATGAAAGAATTAGATTTGTTCGCATTAGTAAGAAAGATCTCGTTCACACATTTGCGCAATAACAATGCTTTAGTGGTGTATGCTATATGTACACAATACTTTTATCAAATACCATGAACATCTGCAAATAACGTCTCATTCTTGAAGACTTTTCATTTCAAAATTTTTTAATTATTGTTGTAAAATTATTTAGTGCCTAGAAGAAGAGTGAACGACGTAGAGTATTTCATACTCTACGTATTTCGAGTCCAAGAGTGAGAGTATTCTGTTACGCCTTCGTGCCGAATGCGAAAATTGATTATAACAGTTGCTCGTAAATGGCAGCACCAGATATTCAATGATCCACAACGGAAACGTATTGAAACCGTTGAATCATATTTGAACAAACTTAAGAAAACCAAGCGCAATATTCCATCATTTGAATATTTAAAAATGGGCAAATGAATTATTATTCATTTCAAGAGTCTTACCGATTTAAATAATTTGATTTCAAATTAATAAGTATACACGGTCTCGTGTGCCACGATGCATAAAATGTGAGTAGCTCGAATTACTAAAACTCTTATTTTATGTTATTTGTACGACAAAAAACAGTAATACTATCAGGTGGTACTTGACCAGCCTTCCTTTGTTTTTAATCATGTCCCGTTTTTTCACCGTCACCCTCGATGCCGCCAGCAGACCTGGCTGTCCAATGTCAGGTTGTCTAAGCACGGACACTCGAGCTCCTGGTCATGCACTGGCTCAGCAGTTTCAGTTTGGCAGAAGGTAGTCTGTGTATTCCGCATAAATATTATGGTTTGGGACAATTATGCTACAGTTATGGTGCGCTAAAGTTCAACAATTGGACGCTGTATCCTGACAATTACAGTATGCTTCCATTGGAAATATTCGGGCGGCCACAAAAATATGTACATTCATGCATATTATTAGTGACTTTCTTTTTGTCATCCTAAAGCAACACTGAACACCAGCTGCTTGGAAAAACTTTTATCTTTTATAATTTGTTACAAAACATTCTTTTTCATTACTTTCAATTTGCCTCTACGGATGATGACTTTTAGTGAAGATATATGTACTACGCTCCTGACAAAACCCGAAGTTGTTATTTATCGATATCATTCAATAACCTAGTTGCTGTACGAAAAATTTATATTCTTTAGAAACCTTTCCCATCAGCAGAGAAACTTTTGGTGCCGAAAAAACATGCATCGGCCCCCAAGTTTCATTTTGGTCCCTTTAATCAGTCAAAGCCCAAACGTAACATTGGAAACAACATTTTATTCACTCTTGCCTATGGCACAATCGCCCTCAATTTTGGGCTATCGAGAGCCCTGCCATGCAAAGAGGAAGCGACGTGCCCTCGTGCACCCCAAGTCATCGAGCATGCCTCGGCCGCACCAGGAGTGTCCGCTGGGAGGCCATGCAAGTCTGATCTCGTTGCTGTCAGGCGCTGCGCCTCAGCTGCTGCTGAGACCAAATGGAATTTTCGTTCCTGGTTCTCTTTCTCCCGAACTTTCCTTTTATGAGTGTGAGCCCATCTACGTTTATTTCTCCCATCAACTAAAGAGCTCATTTTAGCACGAACACCTAAATGAAATACAACTGAGGTCGTTTTTCAAGAAAGCTAATTGACTCTGCTTCTACTTATGAATACATTATGGCCACACAATATAAATTTTACATAAATAAAATGGGAGAGTTTTGTAATCGTTTGGAAACATGGATGAGAATAGGAGAGTCTTTTAATCTTTTGTTGAAAAAATCCTGGAAATATACTAATGCTGAAGCTACCAACAGCATAAAGGTGCACTTTTTGGAGTTGTTTTCTCAACATGACATTCGGAGGAAGGAGCAGTGTAAACCTTATTCCGATTAGCGAATTCGAAGAGAAATATAGAAATGGTTGACTTAAGTCCAGTGAAAAAGAAGCGAGCTATGTTTTTAAGTAACAATACATATTTGTAACTCATTTGCCACATCTATTCATTGCATAAGCACTGTTATAGCCTTGAATTAAGAAATGTTTCATAGGATTTGTTAGTTCAGTTTTAGAAGTTATTTTTTGAAAACGTACTTGGATTGCGGGGACGTTACCAATTCTTCCTGCTCTTATTTTGGTCGTAAATTTCAGTTTCTGTATCAGATGTCAAATTTTATATTACCTGAGTTATTTTGATTTCAATTTCATCGATTCTAATATTGTGAAGATCTGAACCCTCTATTCAATCCAATTCGTTTGAAACAGATAATATCACTGCAAACAAGCATGCCATGTATCGTTTCTATATTTTTAAAAATAATATGGAGAAATGAGAAAGAAATACTATTACATGATGTAAAGTATACTCCTGAGATTCCGACCGAAGTAAGTTTAATCGATTGATCGCGTTTACACTTTTACGTTTTTTAGCTAAGAAATGCACCCCATCGAGAAAATCGCCAAAATTCTCTGGTGCAAAAAAGTACCGCAAGCCATATAATAAATACATATTTAACGTAGATTTCAAACATTCAGATATGTATTGCTTCCTGTTTATTAAACTATTTGACATTAAGTTGATAAATACAAGAAGCTAGCTAATCGTATTAAAATAGTTTACCTTCAATACAAGTTCTTTCCAGAACATTCGGCTGGTTTTTGGGCAAATTCCTACTTGACGTCTGAACCATCCTTCAACTCTTAGGAGGTGCCTATGTACATTTTTCAATGACTGACTAACTTGAAGTGCACGAAGAAAACTCAATAAAATTGATCAACGAGTAAGTCGATTTTCATGAACTTTAATTTTTTTACCCTGGTTAAAATGCAGTTTAAGTGTAACTTGCATATCCATATAACTTAGTAACTCGCTTCTAAGATTAACCCCTGATCGAATCCTCCCGAGATATCTCGTGGTCGTGGCATTCACACGGTCGTTGTCCGTTACACAGACCGTGTGAATGCACCGCCGACTTTTCGGGGTAATTCGTTAAGGGGTGATAGAACAATCCATAATTCTGCTGCTAAAAGAAAAAAATTCACTGAAGTAAATGTGCGTACTAGCAGGTGATGAACTTCCAGAACTACCATCCACTGTACTATCATGCATTGTACTACCATGCACTGTACTACCATGCACTGTACTACCATGCACTGTACTACCATACACTGTACTACCATGCACTGTACTACCATGCACTGTACTATCATGCACTCATTACTCAAAATAGCATTACTCAAAAAATCACGTCACATCATAAGTATGAGCACACCAATCTCCCACGTGCATATTCCCAGGACAGGGCACGCAACTCGCGTCAGTTCATATGCACTGTACCTGAGAGTTACAGTTACTTAATTGTGTGTTCCCGAGTGACCTCGATTCATTGTAACAGGGTATTTCGTTCATAAATATTGCAGCTATAATTTACTTTAGTAGTTTCCCTGGGGATATTACAATCATTCCTTGGAAATCTGCGTATTTATTCTGGCATCGCTCGATAAATTTGTTTTAACAGCTTTTATGCTCAGCCTGATGTTACGTCCTTAAGTTCATTTCAAAGATTGCTAATGTATAACCCGGTAACCTAAATAAAAATCTTACCCTTCAATTTAGGTTACGAGTAACTTCCGCAGAAAACGATTGGATTCGTTTAACGAAATCATTAAATTACTTGTACGTATATGCAATTGTGATAGTGTAGTTAGACTAGTGTTCTAGCGTATGATATTGACACATCGTGTTAATATTGTAGCTACCTATCGCAGAGGAAATAAACTGGAGGAGCTCGCCATGTAGCTCGCAGAGCCTCGCTTGAGTGATTTCCAAACTCAAGTTAATTTCGTGGCAAATGCGACCTCAATAACACTCACCGCCCTAAACATCGTTATGGTAATTTAGGCTCAAGTACTTCATGAGCCTCCAGCAAAGAACGAAACAGTTTAAATTTATTCTGGTTTATGAATTCATTAAAACCTGCAGTCTTGAGTTCACGTTAATGGAATTACAGGTAGATGTATGACGAAAATAAATTTTCGGCTCGACGTGTAATCCAATTTTTTTCGAATGTGTTCAGTTCCTTGAAGAAGGAAGTGGTATTGACATCTGTCCAAAATATCCTGAATTGCTACCAGCATACTTGTGTCAAAATTATCGTCCAGAGCTGACGCAGCTGAGATCAGACTACTAATCAAACTATATCCTGAAACAGAATTTCCTTCGCATCAAACTATTGCTATCTAATAAAATTACTGATTGAGCTACTGCTTTTACCTCCCACGCAAATACCACTCAAACTTCAACACACGTACAAGAATCTCTCTCCCATCAGAATACATTCCAGCGAACCTGCCGCCCGCATCATAATTCTCTCGCATTTGAACGCTTCCGAACAATTTCACGCAGTAGAGTTTCTTTCTGATCTAAATGTCAGTCAAGCCACTGCACACGCCAGAGTTTCCTCATTTCATCAGCTGCTCAGGAGCACCAGCCTCCATTTCTGCATGTCAGTGCACAGAAGCAGCTTTGCATCATCCCTACAATGCAAGAATGGAAAGACCTCAAAATTGTTCGAAGTTTTTGAGAAGATTGATTGGGCGCCTCGATCCCCAATTTTTCACCGAAGGATTTCTCGAAGTCGGTTTCAAGTAAATGATCGGCTGGAAATGGACAGGCTTGATTAATTGGCCGCTGTTTTTTCCTCAGCTAACTGGAATGAGAACAACTTTTGGAGCTTCAGCTCATGAAGGAGGCTCATGACTGGGGCAGCTTCTGCAAGATAGATAGTCAAATAGAGCGTGTTTTGAAAAAAATGAATATAATCAGTTCAAACTAATTTTTCTACGGAAAAATTATTTTAACAACGGCCAAATTCTTAATGTTTGAAAATTACGTCCTGTAGATGGCGTCTTCCTTTACCTGTGCATGCATTCTTCCAATCTGCTCTGGAGCTTCCTCATTGGTTGCTGCAACATCTGAGGTGAGATGCCACGTGTGGGGCCACCTCAAGAGCTAGGTCTACACCACTCGGCCAGGAACTCTGGTGCAACTGAAACAGAGAACTTAAGAAGAAATTCGTGGTATCCCAGCTGAGATGTTGCAGCAATCAATGAGGAACCTCCAGAGCAGTTTGGAAGAATGCATGCATAGGTAAAGAAAGACGACATCTACAGGACATAATTTTCAAACTTTCATAATTTCAATTACTGTCTCTTAAAAGGCAAGTTGTTGTGGTTCAAAAGTTGCCGATAAAAATTTCTGTTGAGTTTTCCATTTTATTTATGTTTTTCAGAAGTTTACGTCTCTCTGTTACTCTGTACGTTTACAAGATCTTTCCACTCAGTTTACGAGTACATTATTTATTCATGTTTCACGTTCAAGCAAAAACAAATTGCTAGCTGAAACTTCAGTCTCTTTCAAAAATTCAAAGCTGCTTGTTGCTATTTGCAATTTTTGAGCGTGACTCTTTCTCAGGGTAAAATGTTTCATTTAACTTTTTTGAGGGAAGTATTGCATCTCAGCAGATTGGCCACAGAGGATCGAGGTGAAGTCCCTCCACATGCATGAAGCTCATGAATGATAATGTCGAGCCGTCACCGCCAGGCGCAGATTGGCTTCATCTTGAATCTTTTGTTAGCTCACCAGCGCACTGAAGCGATCACATTCTTGCCGACGAGCTTGGAAATCGCGTTGTTTAGTCGTCTCCCCGCCCAGTGTCTCTCAAGGCTAAGATTGCTGGGCACAAAGTTAAAGTGCGAAGTACAAACTCAATCTCATTTTCCAATTTTATGAGTATGGTGCCCCACACATAGTCTGAATTAAATTGAAAAAAAATTCGACTCAACTGAAGCATCTACACATTCACTACTAACATTCAGACTACCTCAATGATGACAAAGTGGACCGTGATTTGACTGCATGAGGTACGCAGGCGCGGATCGGACTTGGCCTACCCACTCTTTTCTAGATCACCTCCGAGGTGAGATCAGGTGCGAGGTGAGATCAGGTGCGAGGTGAGATCAGGTGCGAGGAGAGATCAGGTGCGAGGTGAGATCAGGTGCGAGGTGAGATCAGGTGCAAGCATACGGGCATACTGGAACATCGCCGAAAAAATTCTAAAACATACTCTAACATGTACGTATATATTTTCTTTTAATCTAAAACTAAAATATTCACAAAACAGAGTTCTTCAACACGTTTCCACTCAGAATACATATCTATATCCAATGTTGATCTTAAAAATAACTGAAAGAATGCACGATATCCATATTACAACCGACTCACACACACAGACTTTTAGCAAAATCTTAAATTTGTGCGTCAAAAATGAACTTAAACTTGATGAAACACGAAAATAGAAAAAAATGTCGAAGACTGCAATCAACTCACGGTAAAACTTAAAGAATATGTCAGAAATAAATTAGTTAAGTTTTAATATCTTCGCTTATAATTTATACACTATCATATAAGGTATAAAAGGGAGCCTTGAAAAAGGTCGAACACCAAGTTTGTTTAGCTCGAACAAGGAATTCAACGGAAACTTAATAGTAATGACAATCGACGTTTGACGCAGCGGGCTGCAATGGAAATAAGATTTGCCACGAGGAAATAACATTGTTCGTTAAAAAAATAATTGAAAAAACAAACGATGAAGTATGTGGACGTTAAGTTAATTGATCATTTGTTATCCGGTAGCCTTTGTAATTATGGCAATGGTGCACATAACAATTTTCCAAAAGTTTAAGCGAGTAATTCTCAGCCTGGGCACCGCGGTGCCCTAAGGGACAGGGAAGGGGCATCATGGGGACTGCGAAGGAGTCGCTAAATCCCAGTGATAACCGCAACGACCCTCACACTAAGGCAATAATCGTACATGTGCACGCCTCACTCCTAAAGTCACCATGCATCTTGACTTGTTAACTCTCACTGGATCGTGACAGCTTGTGAAAAAATCCAAAAACGCAACCACGAAAAAATAGCTAAGAATTTGTTGAGTATCAGTGATTTAAACAAATGTTCTTTAGAGCACAGAAAATATTCTACTAAATTTGTTTTATTATATATTTAATTTAGAAGTAATTTCCCCGTGAGAAATTCCTTCGCTAAAAAGTTCCTTTCAGAGAAATTCATGAAATCCAACATTCGACGGCGAAAATTTGCTAGAACAGATCTTCATGTTTCAAGCGACAATGCTGAGCACACAGACACTCCAGTGGTGAGAGAAGATGTATAGTCGTGTTCCACATAGAGCGCTACTCTGGCAAGCAGCCGCTCTACAGTCGTCCCTCGCTTTATAGTGGTATCAACTCGGATGAGCATCAAATAGTAAGAAAAATATTTGTATCAAAGTAACCAACAGCGCGCGTTATAAGAAATAAATAAAAAAATAGAGCGGCTGCTTGCTGGAACTGATCCAGTGCTCTATGGAGGCACTCGACTGTAATTTTAACTGAAAAACAAACAGATTATCTTGCTGATATGTAGGCAGCTTTGAAGTACTTTGTTGCTAAATTGAAACGTTCCTTGAAGAGAAAATACTGTTTTGCGCCGTGCTAAATCAATGTCTAAACTTATTCACGCCGGAATTACCATCGCTTTTTCCCAATACTTCTGTTGAAAAAATACTGTTTTCGCATGAATTAGAATTCATGCGCTGATCTAAACGCATTAAAACCATTTTTTAAAAACCCATTGAAATCTTTCAAAAATTTTCCAAAATATTTCAACTTTACTGGCTGTCAGGCGTCAGAGACTAGACAGGTTCGAAACTTGCCCTGAGTCTGTTTGACTCGATCAAAGCGTCGCTCCGCAGACTTGATATGGCAACAACTGAATTGACACACCGCCTCTCACAGCTTGAGTCTGCGCAGGTGCAGCGCGGCGGCGGCACTGTTGGATCATTGAATGCGATGCTCTCAGGTCGCTCAGTATAACAACGTAGTTCCGCGGTGATAGTGTGATAACGTCATTTGAACTTCTTATGAAGAATTCGAAAGGGAGTGGATGTTATTATTAATCCATCTTGGAGTGCAAATAAAAGGCATGCTATTCTTAATCCATCTTGAATTGCAGTGAAAGGCATGTTATTCTTAATCTATCTTGAAGTGCAGTGAAAGGAGGGAGCAGGAGAAGAGAGCAGCCAATTTAGAATTTGGAATTAATATTTAATAGCATGCATTAATTCCAGATCCCAAATTGGTAGTTCTCATCTTCTGGTCACAGTGTTTCAGTACACTTAGTCGCCTCAGGACACGTGACCCAAATGTTGCTACTCAGAACTCAGCGGCAGGAATTAAATCAGAGAGAGATACAGTCAAAAAATCCTTAAAAAATATAAATTAAAAACTAGGAAGTCGTGTTCACTCAACCGAATGCAATTTCAATAAAGGTCAGCATGCAAGCAGCCTTCCCGTCTATGTATTCCATTTCGTAGAACTTTGAAGTTGTACTTCAATTGAGAAGAAAGTCAAACCATTTATAAACTGTGTTGAGTGAAAGTTGCTTCAAAAAATTTCATTCCCTAAAATCGTGAAGCCCTTTAGCTATCAACTGCAAAAGCTGTATCATGGTCGTACTATTGGTTACATCTGCAGCGAGAGTTTAATCGAGATATTTGTGGCCGTTTGGTGCTCATGCGCTACTCTTATCTTTAACGTTCCTACTTATATCCAATAAGTGTAAATCAGCGTTTCCACGACTTGTTTGAAATCAGTTAGGGATCAGTGCTCTATTGGCTTGGTGTTTGGCTTAATTGCCAAAAGTTTAAACTTCTCGTTCATCTTATAGTAGTGCACCATGAGTCAGAGAACGTTTGCAGTAATATCGTTTACAGAGTAAATCATTGGATACATCAAAATAGAAGGACGTCTTATTTAAGGAAAGCTACCGCACCGATAAACTGTTTTCGCGTTGCTGGAATTCAATTGCAAACTTAGGGAGGTTTGTAAAGGAAAGTTAGTACTCAACTGTGGAAATTACTTAGAACTTATCACGGCAGCATGCTTCTTCACGAAGAACTTAAACATTCCAGCGGTATCATTGCAACTCTTCAGTAACCCTATTTTTCAAGTATTGAAATCTTAAAAAATTTATTTCTTTTGACAGGTGGACGCAATCCGATTAATTATTAATATTTTGCAAGAGAGAAGTTGTAAAAATAACCGTAGAAAAATTATTATCGGAAGCGGTTCTATCAGTGCATTAATATACAATTCTGTTCAGATTGAATTCGGGCATTGCAGCTGACAAAAGTAATGGACTCGGCAGTCTGTTTTATCAACTGAGTAATTGTCAATTAAAGTAGGACACTTCCTTCAATTACGATTAAAGGCAGCGCGACGTTCGGAAGATGATCTGAGCAATGCCCCTCGTGATTGAATTACAATCGTGTTGAATTCATGACTGAATTCTGGGAGCAAAGAGACATGAGATCGTGGAGTTATGGCGGGGAATCATTCTGTGTTCAATTTGAAAATAAAAATGCAAGCTGAATATTCATGACATTGAGTATTTCTTATAACCGAAGGCTGTCAATATCAAACCTCAGATGAGATTGGTCAAACTGGTTGAGAGGTTCCACTCTAATTCGGGGATTTCCTCATTGCAATCCTCAGATAGTTGATAAGAAATTTGAAGTATTTATATTACACTCTTTTGTTCTTTAGTTTTTAACTTTAGAACTTTAAATGAGTTATGGGCCAGTGCTCTTGCATTACTGAGATATACGACCTGATATAATTGAAATACAAAAGCTAATTGGGTTGGCGCGCATCGTACAACAACCGCAATGAATCAGCCGTCAATAGAGTCCTAGTTCCATGATCTTGATATAATCTGTCAAAAATCTGATAGTTTCGCCGTTTCATTTTATTCGTGTCATTATAAATGAAGAAATTTTCATGGGGTCCGAAACTCTTTAATTGAAACTGTACTTATGAAGAAACTATTCATTTAATTACTTAAATTATTCCTATACAAATACAATAATTTTGAGACTTTCATACAGAGATTTTACATTACCGATGGTAATTACTTCGAGTTCTGACTATATTTCTTGATGTTACTGTAGTATTCCTCTTCCCAAGAGTATTTGAAGAACTGTATATTTTTATATATACTTCAGGAGAAGAACTAAATAATATATTTTTGCAACCGATCGGAATATAAGTTTCAAACTGAATGACTAGTCATTGATCTGGCTAAATAAAATAGATAAACGTTACCTTATCATGGAAAATCGAGTGTCAAGAGATTGAACAGAGAGTCACTTCTAAGCCTCCGAGTTCAACATGGAACTAAAGGGCACACGCCCCGACACCGAATTGGTCAATTTAATTACAGATTCTTTTGTAAGTTATTAAAACGGATAGAAATTTTCTAGATAATTAATGAATGCTATTGAGGAAACAAACAATGGGTATTGCCTCATCTTCCAGCGAGCATAATTTTTTCACGAATGCCTGCAGAAATTTTCGTCCATTCTTCCGTTAATTCACAACTAGGTTGATATCAGACGACTGAATAGAACAGTCTGGAACTTCAATTACATTTTGAAGAAGCGATGCTCCAAGTTTCCTTGGTGAAATATATAGGATAATCTCCTACTGATTTACGAATATCTTTTAAAGTTTCTGCGCTTTTGCTAATAGCTTGCTCACCATTCAAATTTTCTGTATACATGTTCAACACATATATTATGGGCCGAAATTGGCTTTTCCTAAATTTCCCGACCGCTCATTATAGCAGGTGATTGGGTGACGTCACTCATGGGGCCTCGCCTATGAATATTTGAAGTCGCGCTGTGCATCTTCCAGTCGCGAAGGAGGGCGTCTATCTGATCTACGAACACAATCAAATTCTTTGATATTTTACGGTAGGCCTCATGTTTTTTTACTTTTTGCAATGGCTCCCTGTAAATGATGCCATCTATTGGTTAATTTACTCGCCTTCGTAGTACGTTAATCCTAATTATTGACAAATCGGATCACTGTTGTTTACGAAAATTAGAATTCATTATAATACACTCATTGATCAAAAGGAACATTACATATCAACTTGGAAGCAAATCTTAGTGAAATGGTTTATATTTTCATAAATATCAAGTTCTCCCGCTTGAAGTGTTGTGCCTTTTTTTACCAAGAACATTTTTCTAAAACTCGCTTTCACAAATTCTTGCATACTTATGGAGATAAGCTGAATTTAAACATACGGGATAGCTGCGAAGCTTAAATAGGAAATTATTATTAAATAATAAGAACTCTCAATGCATGCCGTATACATACATATGAACAGTGAGATGGTACTGCTTTATGTCACCCTCTTCTTCCTCAATTACGTTGTTCTCGGCTGCATAAAGTAGTAGTAGTAGCAGAAGTAGTACTGCGGAAAGCAGCGCTTTAGTAACTCAGACTATCTCGTGCCAAAAGAGAAGGGACCATTTAGTATGGAGAGCGGGAATGTATGCACAAGGTCGGTTCCACTTAAGATCCCCTGCCCAGAGAAACAGTAAGTTAAGAAGGAAGAGTAAGAAAAAATGAAGAATTATCAAAGTAAGAGGCATGACAACGAAAAGAAGCAAAGTAGGCACGAAAGGTAGAAGTCCCGAAAGCCTAGCTATAGCGGATCGGCAGCATGAAGTAATTTGGTAATAATTAAAACATAACGAAGAACCAATTTGTTTATTTTTTATTCCTGCTGATGTGTCTGATTCTTCAGTACTGACTTGAAATGCATCCACAGTAAACTAAACATAAAAATCCTAGTAAGAGGCTATGTAACTCCTGAACAGCCAAACTACTCCATGCTGGACTACTCAAGCTGAGGTAGTCCGTCAGTGCCGCTGACCTGAGCGTACCCACTGCAGAAATTGTGAGAACTTTGTATGGCTTCACTGCAGTCATTCCATAATTAACACTTATAATAAACTTTTACAGCTGAAGCAAACTTTTTAGCCTTGAAAAGTTTACATTCTTATTCGTGGTTTATTTTAGCAATGTTAAAGGGCAGCTTTATTTCATGGGTTTCACGCGCAACTAAATAGAAGGACCAGGGCCGCCACTGCCAGCAGCATGGCAGCAACGCGCGATGCAGAGGGCGTTGTCCTGCGCTGTGACCGCGCCTGACCCGCCGGCCGGGCTCCAGACTCTGGCTGATCCGATCACCTCATGCAGATCCCTTCATTGCTCGCAGCTGACGCCTCGGCAAAAGTTGGCGCATCAGCCAGGCTGTAGTGCTCACAACTAGTGTATTTATGTGCACTATTGCTCCTGAGAACACGAGCTCCCTGAGCTCGGCATTAGCCATCCTGTGCTTTACGTTGGCTTGTTCTAGTGACTAGATGTTGGTCGATTTGAATGCGTAACATCGTTCATTCACGAGTTTCGATTAGGATGGCAATAGGTCACCAAATGAGGCCAGCAGCGATAGCTTGGACAAATTACTCTCCGTTATTACCGTATATTTCTTAACAAGAATAATTTATAAAATATAACTGCCATTCTCGTACGATTAAAGATCATTGAATATTTCTTACTAGCCTTATTCAGTTACTGTAAATAAATTTTTGTGAATGTTATCAAATTTTATTTCTAACATAAGCGAAAAGGGATATCCGCCTTTTGATCCCAGTTACCGCCCCTGACCAGACTTAACTCTAACGCTGGTGTGTCGTGTGCAGCTGTCGGACGAGGACTCCTTGGAGGCGGTGTTGCTCAACTACCTGTACGCAAAGCAGATGGTGGAGAGGCTGAGAAACTCGCAGGACATCACAGAGCTGCAGCGCAAGCGCTCCTATTGGAAGCAGTGCGCCTTCAACGCAGTCAGCTGCTTCGGCAAGAAGTAAACGCGCAGAGGCCCCTCCGCTCAGTGTCTGGGAGCGCCAGTGCGCTGGGTGCTAGGCAAGAGTGTTCGAATTAATGTTCCTATCCCATAACTTTAAAGCTTCCTCGAAGAAAAAGGTTTGCCACACTGCAAAGAAATTATTTTTTTCAATTTAGAAATTGTGTTCTATCTAAACTACTGCATCAGGTAAGCGCAAATTCGGTAGCAGCACACGCGTTTTGGAGCAAATATTCCACACGCGCGAAAGATTTTTAAAATTATAATGGAAATTGGACACTGAACAGATCGAAAACGTCCATCCAAAGCAGACTATTCATCTTCAGTCTCCTCAATGTTTTATGCTAATTTGTAGTCGTACGAGTTTTTACCTCCTACAAAAACCCCGTATAAAATGTCACTCTATCATACCCCAGTGTGTACCCCCCACTTCCCCCGCTTGCTTCTCCCCAACTCTGTCTCCCCCAACTCGTGTAAGAAGTCGCCTGTGTTTGAAGTTGAGAAAAATATTTGAATTACAGAAGACGAGTTTCTGTCATTCCTTATAAAATATGGCAAAATAGTACTTTGACAAATGAGTTTCGTACTTTCGATATGACGGATGGAAAGACCTTCAAGTCACTGGGAAGGAAAATTTACGACCACAGAATCCAGATGGACGGTGAGAGCTGCCGCGATGCGCGATGGCGGGCAGCTGGTCCTGTCGTGTCGGAAGTGTGGCTGTGACGCTCGCGAGCTGCGGTGTCGGAAATGAGAGGCTGCAAAAGGCGATCTCACCAGCGCTGACCGGCGGTTTTATGCTTCCAATCTGAGGGAGGCTCACTGAACGTCGCTCCTCAATGCAACATCGAAAAGAAGAAATGGTGGGGACACAGGCCTTAGTATTTCAAAATTTTTACCTCAAACTCAGTGCCTGAGCAGCAGTTTTCTTTAACATGAGAGTATTATTCACTACTGTTGCTCATAAGTATTAGTATTAAGAAAAATATGAATGCTGTTTTAAAGTTCATAATGATATTGAAGCGCAACGAAAGGGCTCAAATAAAAACGATAAGCATCGTCGTTGCCATTCGAGGTGACAAAACAGCTACTTAAACATCGGATCCCTCATTACTTGAACTGCTTTCACTACTACTACTACTCATTACTTGAACCGTGCGAGCGAAAGATGATGCAAAATAAAAGCAGCACATAAACAATTCATCGTATTCATTAGTAAATTATTCAATCCGTATAAGCCATTTTATGTGTATGTAAAATGTCAGATGACCTCTAAATTGTAAAAGTTAACTAGAATGGTAATACAAAGATGAAGCGGCAATATTTTCAGACTAAACTTTTGAAGCAACAATGAACATTATTTAGTGTACTTTCAGAGACTACATTTTTGCAAATTTATGCTTCTTAGAGCACTCTAGTACACTGAGAGATAAATTCAAAGCAATTTGTATCAATCATCAAGTTATGAATGATCATCGGACATCGATTTCACATAGGCCAACTTTGCAGCACTTGGACGCAAAGCAATATAAATATAACTCATTTAATAATATTCTTCTGAATGCAAATTAAAAACTTTTCGTTACAAAGTATCCTTGGTGAAATGAGTAAAGTATTTCAATTGTGAGGCCAACAGAACGTTATGTTTGGGGTCCGAGCATAATCATAATCTCTTTCTCGAGAAAGAGAGAGAGAGAGAGAGAGATAGAGAGAGTGCGATGAGGGTTCCTAATTGCCACATCTATAACAAGGGATGGAAGTACGCCATAAGATTTTACTCGAAAGTCAACATCAAATGAGCGTAATAGCGCAAACAAAAATCCTTACCTTTCTTTCATGATAGGTCATCACCTACATGCATACATACGTACGTGCTAGAAAGTTGCAAGTTCTGCTACAAGAAGGCACACAGTTTTCCCCATTAGAATGGAAAAGGAAATCAACATGAAATAAGCTTTGAAAAATTTACGTATTTCAGAATATACAATTTCGTTCAAATTTTAATTTTCACGCAGAATAATTGTGCGTCAATCATCGCTAAATTTGTGCGTGAAAACTACAGGCACACGCTCAAAGCACTCAAAATCTGTCATTCACAGCCGTGACCTAGCGGCAATGTCGACGACTATTTAGACATACACTGCCAGATTATCGAATGAAATTTTAAGAAACAAAACTGGAAATAAAAGTGTTGAGAAATTTTATGACACTGCAAGAAAACTCTTCCGGAATCACACTGAGGAAAAATTTGGTGTATTCTGAGTTTCTAGTAATATCACCTCTAAGGAAGGATGATACATCACAGGACAATGTGCTTTTTTAAGCTCAATTTCACTTCTCATGATACATGGGAATAAGTCATTTTTAGCTCGAAACTAAATTCGCCAATCTGAGGAGTAACTTGATTTTATTGTAGATCTAACAGAAAGTTTGGGCAGGCAAAAAAACGGAGGCTCCAAAAGAATCTTTCAAAACAAAAATCTAAAATGAAAAAGTACTTTGTCAACCCTTTGATACGAAGGATCGTTTCAAGAAGTTTGACTTATTCATCGCCTAGCAATTAAGAAATCCACTATATTTCCATGCCCGTCCAATATTATACATGCGTCAAGATGTCCAAGGGTGAAAAAATGCACAAAATAATATAATTATGGCCGCATGGTGGGCATACTAAGAACCAAAATGTTCTTTAAAAGTAATAGCTCTCACGCACAGAAATGTAGAAAGTCTTCGAAACCAAGAAAACGCGTATCCGTTCTAGTTTGGTGTAAAACGGACTTTGATGAAAAAGGTATGTTAAGACGTACAGATGAATACGTTACATATTTTCGAACATTTTAATAATACGTTTAGAGTGAGCCATTAAATTTCTANCTATACAGTGCGTGTAAGTCGTACAGATGCCTTTGTTTGACTCCGAGATGCTTGAGGTCTGACACAGGAAGCATGATCGCTCAAATCCTTCCCGTTTCGGTGGTCATTAAAAGATGTTATTTTTTAAGGATATTTTCGATAAAATGGAAAGGCGGAACAATAAAAGAGAGTATGCCGAAACTTGAAAACTAAGTTGATCAATCATTTATTTTAAGTAACATTTTGTATTTATATGGTTGCAAATAAAAACTAAGTACAACAGTGCGTAGAACTACACCAAAATGAAGTTCGTAACTGAAATACAAAGTTAACTGCGGGTGTGCATGATACACTTTTTACCCGTGTGCTAATCTTTTCCAACTCTAAAATGTATGCCAAAATTAAAAGAGCATTTGGAAATACAGAAAGCGGAAAAGTGTTATAACATCCGTAGTATAAACTTTACAATCAATCATCAGGCACAGTGGATTATGTGGAAATAATAGTGGTCCAACCTTACGGGATCATCCATCGATACGTGAAAATGGCCAAAGATGAGAGGGGAAAATCTGGCAGGCAGAACGCTTCACCTCTCCCGGCCAGAGCGTCACAACTGCGAAGTATGACTCAAGAGTAACTGGTGCGGGACGCTGTCAAGCCTCCAGTAATGCATTCACGCCCTTCCCCCGAACCAGCAGTAAAGACTGAAGCGAATTCAGAGAGAGAGGGACAAGCGACTAGGGAGACACGCGGCGCAACTCCAGAGGTTGTAGCTCAAGACTGATTAAGAGCGGGAAGCCTCTTCAGTGTCCTGTGTGCCCTGCTAGAGCAATTTTATCAGGAACTAAACTTTTTTACGGCTAAGCTTAGCATAAAAGCAAGCCAGAAAGAAGGATGTTTCCAAGATTCTATCTTTTTTAGAGAACAAATTTCCCCTATACTTTTGTACAGAAACTTGTTACTTCAAATGTCTTCGTGGAGTGTAATTTAATCATAATTCGACGGTAAAAATATAAAATAGGAAAACTTGAATCAAATACTTTCATGGAGGAGGACAAATGTAAAGTTTTATCATGTTTTAGGCATAAACGAGGAAAAGACACAGCGAACTTGGAAGCCAGGCGTTGTCTGGCCTCCTGTGGTCTGCTGCTGGTGGGACGTCAGGCCTCCTGAGGTCTGCTGCTGGGGGGACGTTTTAGCCCCTCAGCTGGGAGGCCCGCGTGGCTGCAGGCGGTGCTCTGGGCCGGGGACACCAAGGATGACCCACGGAATGTTCCGCATGACGAGCTCAAAAGTTTCCATACAAGACTTTAACTAAGCTAGCTGTTGAGGAGGACTTTAGATTGGACCATGGGCACAACATTGATACTTCCTGAATTGAGTATACATCAAATTGTGAAGCTAAAGAGCCATCCAATGAGACGGTAATTATAAGCTAGCTCCTGCGGAGTGCTGTTAATTCAACCTTTGGCCTAATGAAGACCAAAGTATACAACTAGTGCAGATTCATAGGTGACTTTCACCAAATTTCATAATTAACAAGAATAGTTATTTCAAAAGTTGTAAAAAATTCTATTGCGCGAAAATTTGTCACAAAAAATCCTCGTAGAAACTCACCCAAAACAATTGCGGCAAACTTAGGAATACAAACTTGGGAATGCAAACTTAGTAATACAAACTTGAGAATGCAAACTTGAGACTTGAGGGCCAGGATTTCGGAGTGTGTAAGATTTTCAAATTGCTCACGGTGTTACCCTGACGCCATAATGGTATGGTATACATAAAAGGCGACTGCCTCGAGGAGCAGAGTCGAAAAAGCATGGTACACAGACATTCCCGTTTATTACTATGGAAGAGTTAGCTGAAATTTTCCCTTCGCTGAACTCAGCCAAACTTCCTGTTAATGGTAAATAATCTTCCGAACAGGTAATATGTTAACAATACCGACGTAAAATTTTACCGGACTGAGAAAGAAATTTAGAGCTTTCAAAAATTTTACACTGGAATAGCAGAAAATGAAAACGGAAGACATGTTCAGATGTGACACGGTCCGCACGTGCAGAGACTCAAGTTGCACAGGGCGCGTGAACACGTGTGGCCTGCACGTGTGGCCTGCACGTGTGGCCTGCACGTGCTGATCACCTCTCTCAGCGATACGCTAGTAAACCAAGAATCACAACTGAAGACTCAACGTGACATCCACA
>VOMN01104134.1:0-33667 GCA_014899125.1 Orchestia grillus | reverse complement strand
TACGAAAATTTAGTTCCAGGTTCCCACTACTGGAACACCTGCGGAAATTCCGGAATTCATGGAGCTTAGTCGCTAAAATGGACGCCGGGTACTACCGTGTTATGCAATAAACGCAAACAAAATGGAGGAAAATTATTATATCATTGAACTAAATTTACATCAGTGATTTTAAATAATCTAGCTTGGGAATGCATTATGAAGTTGAAGCTATAGAAATACACTAATTTCAGCAGCAGAGAATAAAATTGCAGTTTTGCTCGGAATAGACTTTCGTTTTTTTATGTATGATATTTTACCTCGCCAAAAAATTTGAAGAAACACAGGTTAATGTTACTCACCATCACATGAGCCTTAATCAGTGCTTCTGTCTCGTGCGCACTCCTTCACTTTCTGGAAATAAAAAAGCAAACTTTATCCACAGAAACCGTTGACCTAAGCCCAGCAGATTTGATTAATAGATAATTACAGCTCAATCTACGTGAAATAGGATCCAACGATTTGATTAACAGATATTTTATAGCTCCCTATCCACGTGAAATAAGATGCAACGAGACCGAAGAGGCGGAACCATTTAGTATGGACTCTAAAGAATGGAGATTCTATGCTCGAAATGTGTTTCCACACAGGTCTTCTGCCCATAAAAGCAACAAGTTTAAGTTATGAATGAAGAGAAAGAAAAAGCAGCCGAGAGATAGCGAAGGTGGTGCAAAAATTGAAAGGGCAAGGTGTACTAGAGGGAGTGTAGCTAAAACTCCAAATCGAATTTCCGCCTCCTAACAGGTTACTGACATGTCCTTTCCCTGCCATTTTTAAAAGGATTTGAAAGCGGAAAAAATGTTGCGTGTTGTATATTGACCATTTTCAAACATTTCAGCTTCGGTTTAACAGATTTCTTATAATTTTCTAGGGGAGGATAAAAAAAATCCGATTAAGATGGCCCAATCATGTCATTTTAATTCGTACGGGTGAACTGAAAAAGAATGTATCTCGGACTCGAAAAATTTACGAGCGGACATATCTTATTGTTTCTCATGTAATGAAGTATATTCGAAAAAACAGTAGTCCCGAAGGCCCACCTATAGCTGAGGCAACCTCACAGTGCCCCCTCCCCATCACCCTCTTCTGGTGTCGCCAGTCTCCGTAGCGCACGATAGTCAAACCTAACTAATCTAACCCTATTATCTATCCCATGCCATCTGAGGGGCCTAGACTTAGCATAATGTGCTGCCTTATACATAGGATTATGTTAGTTCTTATGATGTTATCATAGTATTTTGTAATTACTTCAAAGTAAAAGATCATCAATATCACTACTATTTATCTCTTTTTAAAGAAAATTTGTCCATCAAGTAGCTGTGAAACTTAAAACCTAATGCAGTATGTCAGTGGGGATGGGAAGATAAAGATAGCTACAAAGGAAACCAAAAAATGTGAAAGTGTATGGGACAAAAAAGGGAAAAATGACAACGTACAGTCAGTAATCAATTGCTTGCTTATTACAATGCAATTTTCTATTTTCGAAAACCAATCAAATTAGACATATCCCTAGTACATGACTTTACTAAAGCTCCTCTTGCTAGATTCTATTCTATTTAAATCTATTTTATTCTATTCAAATTATTTGACATCGGCTAACGCTCATGCGAGTCTCAACATACGAGCATCAATAAATGACTCTCAAAGCGGTAGAGTATAGTTAGAGCTTTGATTCTTCACAGCGTTTCTATTCACGTTAGTTACCGAAAAAAGTGCGTCCTTCATCTGAAAATTCAATCCAAATTAGCTCTCATCATTATGTACGCTTGTGGTAATTCTAACCAGGCTAGAGTTGTGCGGCGCCGCACTGCTTAGCCTCCGTAGGTGGCTTATGTGAATTGAAACACATTCGTTTATCTGCATCAGTGCGTTTTAGGACACATGCGAACTAGGTTGTCATGCGTCATTCACGGCTTCATTGACCATTGAATTTGCGTTTTTTGTATTTATCTCACAAAATTCTTATAAAATCGCAAGTGTAGTTGATGCATATGCGAGCATCGTAGGAATGATGAAACAGCACGAATCACGGAATGGCCAAAGAAGAATGCGGCCATGATGGAAATTTGTCATCTTCCCAGACGTGGAAGGCTAGTGATATGAGACTACTTAGGGCTGCAAGAGGTCTATCATCAAACGCTTCTGAAATAAAAAGTATTGCAGGTCGATATCGAAAGATAAACGCGATGATTAAGATAAACGCGAGTAGACTTAGAGCGAAGCCTCCTTAACTATTTGAATTGCATCCTTGACTATTTGAATTGCATCCTTAACTATTAAGGATATACATAATTAACTATTAAGGATATACATCCTTAACTATTTTAAGCGAAGTATCCTTAACTATCGCACTCTCCAGCACGGTCCGCAAAAAGGACCTCCCTCTAGGTCGTACAGCTGCACTCAAACTTCTGTTGAATGAGTGCATGCGCGAGGTTAGGTTAACTTTTACTAAGAAATATCGACATTGAATTACTGAACAATGGTCTGTTGTCACGTAATCTGACGAAAGCACCTTCCAATCTGTCCGAAACATACCTGAGCAACTCAGGCTTCCCTCCACCTATAACCGGCATGTTCCTGGATTCGCAATCCGCATGGGGAAATATTCCCCGTATGTTATGGTTTATGGTTTTGTTAGCGACTCAAGCGATCGAGGTGGTCTTTATTCTTTGCCAAAAGACTTCACTGTGATTGTTAACTGCTATAGCAAAGTGTTGAATGATCATTCATTTTGTATCGTACCCCACCCGACGTGAGGGAAGGCACAGCAAGCGTCCCCCATTCGACGTGAGGGAAGGGACAGCAAGCGTCCCCCATCCGACGTGAGGGAAGGCACAGCAAGCGTCCCACATTTGAATAAGCAATCAGCTGTCTAAACGTATCTCGCGACCATCCAAAGACTCGATATTTGCACGCAGTGATGGATAGCCGGAATGACCGAGGCCAGATGTCACTGCGCATCACAGCTGTCTAAAATTGTTACCTCGACCTCAAATCGTCTGATTCTAACATATGCTTGCTTCTTCGTTCTGGGTTTATGAATTCTTATGGTATTCGTGCGCGCTATTAATTACGACTCGCAAATGAATTTCTGCCGTCTGACAGTTAACCGACGTGTCATTTTCTCAACACACGAGATCAAAATTTCTGCCATCCGACGACTTACCGTCGCGTCATTTCTTTAAAATTTGTAAAGGAATGTCGAAGCGGACAAAATATTTCACGTTGTATACTGACAATGTTAAATCACTTGAGCTCAGGTTTAATAGACTGATTTTAAGTCTGTGGGGGGAGAAGAATTCGAAGAAGATGGTACATTCGTGCCATCGTAAATCATGTACGAAAAACAGGAAAAGAATGAATCTCGGGCTTAACAAGTTACGAGAAGCCATTGCTCATCGTTTCTCATGTAGTGAAGTATATTCTTGATAACTTCAAGAACTTTATAATTCAACGCTGTAGTAAATTGACGAAATTAGGAGTATAATTAGCAAAATATCTAAGTCTCTGATTTTAATATCTCATATTTCAAGGATTATCCTTCTCGGGTGATACCTAAATTACTCTGAAATAATTTCTTATGCGTTCGCTTCATTAATTTCTTCATGTTGCCTATAGTTATAACACGTTGACTCCGATTCTCTTCTCCACACAGGTAAAATTACATGCGGACAAATATCTCTACTGTGAATTTAAAAATGAAGGATTTTGGTTTCTCAAATTTGGTTACTCTATTAATTTTCTTTCTAATCAAAACTAGCTTATTCGATTGATGAACACAAATTTGAAGGAAACTCGAAAATTTATATTTACATATGATAGTGCCATGGGACCATTAGGTTAGGTTAGGCGTGTTCGGCATGTACCATATATGACCCACTTTGGAGTCAACGTGTTAAACTTGGGGGCATTTAATCAGTCTAACGTCTAAAGCCTGAAAAAATACCCAGATGTCTCAAGTTCACCTGTGTAGCCATAGCTCGGCATCTCTTGGTGCTAACCAATCGTGTTCAACGCATTATCGATTTTGACAGCAAAACCCTCTCACCACAGGGGCAATACCTACCATATTTCGAGCAATTTTGTCAGCGGCTTCATAGGAATATCACAGCACGATCGACCATAACGCCACCATTTTTCATTAATATCGCAGCTTGAGCTGGAAACCCCAGAAAAGGTCTCTTTCATGTCTGTCATTGAGGAGAGCGTACCTGAGTAGCGTGTGCTAATGAACGGACTTTAAAGTCTGTCATATCTGGCCGTGCCTACCGCTCACCAACCAAAAAGATTTCCTGGAAGGGGGACGATTTTCATTAGAGATCTCATGAGATGGCAATGACAGTTAAACCCTTCTAAGAGTGGAGCTTTCGCAGCCGTCAAAATTTCGTACGGGTTTTAGGAAAGTTCTAATTTATGCGTGGTGTTCAAATGATGTCTTTTTGAATGGTGTCCCATACTTTGGAAAAAGAAGGAGATGGCATACATTAATTACTCAGAGGCTTATGTATATGACCGTCGTATCGGTGAATTAGGCTATGACAGAGAGTAAGTTTAATAAAAGTCTCGTAACACAGCTTTTCCAGAAATTCTAGTTCATACTGAATTCATAAATCGTACGGAGGAATAGTGACTTAGCGTCGACACACTTGGAAAACTGTGTGGTGTCGTTTAGTTTTCAATTAATCGATCCACTTCCACAAGAAAAAAATTCTTGCGTTGGAATCAGTTACACGTCTTGAATATTGAACGAACCTAAATTATGCGCATTATCACAGTGAAATACACTGTTGTAACTTGCCTTCGTGGATGAAATTTTATTCTTAATTTCAGTGTGATCAAATTTGAATAAAAGGTGGAATTTAAGTTTGTTTACTTTCGTTCATTAGTTTACTCGTGTGCGTTCCACCACTGCTAATGTATAACTTACAGCGGCTTGCGAGAGAAAAAGCACATTAATGACCGCGTTTGAGACAGTAATATAGAAGGTCTTCTCCAGCCGTTCTTGTGGCCGTATCACTTTCTGTCTTCAGATGAATTTTTGAAGGGCAAACGAGCTCTTGCAAACGAGACGACTCTATAAGGCTTAATTCTCGGGCCCATAATGAGGAGGTTTCATTCGTCCCTCAGGAGACTCGGCTGCGAAAAATTAGAGATTGCTGCTATGAATTCCTAAAGACTTATGCTGAGCCTGTTTTCAGATTAGCTCAAGACTTGCCGGGCTCAGCTCTCGCTTAAATTAACCATGTAAATTTACCCGCATTTGCATAAGTTATCCGCTTCACTAGACCCCTGCTCCATTACTCCTCGACAAATTGACTCGTCTTTGCCAAGTTTGGACCAAGACTGCGAGGTATCTTCGGGAGCCTTCCTGGCCTCGGGCGTCATGCATGGATTGAGGACGCTCGGCTGGGTCGCGTGAATACGGGCCTGCGCAAGGAAGCGGAGGCGGGCGCGCTCTCAATGGAATTTGGCAAGACTGCCTAGGCGGCGCATGGTCACTGCTCCCCTAGTGTGGAGGATGAGGTGAACGTGATGCGGGTCGGGCACGAAAATTTGGAGCGTATGCAAACTTCAGTATCGTGGGTGTTGTTTTTAGATCTTTGAAATGTAATTTGCTGTCTTGAGCATTGCGAAGGGGTGAATTAGTTAATTATGTAAGAAGGCGAGAGTAAAGTAAGGGAAATGGTAACTGAAGAACTGAACAGTGGAGAAAAATTGACCGATAGAAAAGGATCAGTCTGTGAGATTTAAATACAAGTAAAAAAAATCATGAGATTTTAGAGAAGAGTTGAGAAATTTCAGACCGTAATGTTTCTTGAACTCCTTCGACTAAGGTTTTAAACTTGAAATCAGGTATAAACTAGAGTCTTTGGGTGGGGCTGTTCATATTGATGGTCTAGGATTAGGTAAAAAACAAAATGCATACGCAAAGTTACGTGTTTGTACCGAAAATACCCACACATTTATTTATTTATTTATTTATTTATTACTTAGTTTAGGGTTCCATAGCTTCACCAAAGGCGATCTCAAGAGAACCAAGAGAAGGGACGATTTAGTATGGACTTTAGAAAACGAAGAATCTATTCACAGGTGTGTTCCATACAAGATTCATTGCGCACAAAAACAGCAAGTTAAGAAAGAAGAGGAAGAAAAGTTAAGAATAATCAGCAAACAAGATATGAAAAGGAAAATAAGCAAAGTGGGCGCGAAAGATAGAGGTCCATCAGTGTTGCCTCAGACGGGATGGCTTACCAACAAAGAGGGGTGGATACACGCGAGGAGACGCACACCAGTGCTGCCCCGCCAGCGCTATAAGTTCTAGGCTTCATCATTTGCCATGCCTTGTCAGGATAAATAGATGTATGTGGCTAGAAATTATTTCATTCTGTAGTCACAGTGACGCTCAGAAAAAATTATGCCTCGAACAAAAAGGCCGTGACCTAAAGTAAGAAGACGCGTCGTTTAAACGATGTCAAAATGCAATTATGTGGATTTGACACGGATCTCCACCTTCGATGTCAATAAAATTTTCATTGGAGAAAAGTTTAAATTTATGTTATATGTAAATAGTAACGCATTGGATGCTATCATGACAGTTGGTTTCGATGTTCCACACCATCATTATTGTTTTTATTTATAAGCACTTGAATTGTAATTTTTTATAGTAATGGCTCTACAAAGTGGAAGCACTTACAGCCCCTACATAATAAACGAAGACGCACATGTACGTCAGAAGCAAGACCGAATGACAGCAGGTAACCCTGCAATGGCGACCTTAAATTCAAGGTTACGTAAAGAAGAGACTTTCAGTTTTCAATCCATAGGAGAAATAGAAAGCAAACTACAGGGTATGAGCAGTCCAAAGTTACCATCCCAGTTACCAACATTGCTGTGTAGCCGTTGGCTGAAAGTAGCACTGTGCCGCTTGGCACACATGCGTGTGTCATTTGGCAGC
This sequence comes from Orchestia grillus, assembly GCA_014899125.1. Taxonomy (NCBI): domain Eukaryota; kingdom Metazoa; phylum Arthropoda; class Malacostraca; order Amphipoda; family Talitridae; genus Orchestia; species Orchestia grillus. The sequence goes on along the minus strand of VOMN01104134.1, from coordinate 26,673 downwards.
GAACAGGTCAGAGTGTACTTTTTCGAAGGATCATTGTCTATCATAAAAAATGCTTATCAAAGTAACTTGAATTGTCAAAAGTGGGTTTCATTTCGAAATTAGATAACATCGTTATGAAATTTACTGATTTCTCTCCAAGAAAAAAAAAGGCCACATTTAAGGAGCTGGAAATGAGCATCAATTGAAAGGTAGAATAATTTCCAAATTAGACAGTTTTCTACGGCCCATAATCTTGAAGGCGGTGGCGACGCATTTTCGAGTCGGGCTCTCGCTCGAGATTGTGACCCGAGGCCGCCAAAGTAAACAAACTCTGCTTCAACTTCAAGTCAAATCTTTATTCCTAGGACGATAACCGAGGAAACCCTTCTTTATGTGGTTATTTTTTCCCTGATCTTTGTTTTTCGTAAACTTTACGTATTTTACGTATTTTGCATTTCTTATACTCAATAGATTCGGAAATTTCCTTGGAAAATTCAATCTGTAGCATCGTTGTAGTTAAGCGTAGAACATCGTGAGTCGACGCCACAGAATGTTCAGATGGCTCTTTGTGCCGCTGCACACAAAATTTGTACGTTGCAGCCATCAAACGTCCAACATGAAGGCATCAGCATTGACAAGATTGGTTATTAATTTTAAAAATCTTCACAGGAGAGCTGGCATAAGGCGACTACGACTTTTGAGAACTTTTTTCTGTGAAATCCTTAGAATTTCCAGTCTCTTCAAGAACTTTGCTCTGTCGGCAATACCCACCCTCAGTACATTAGTGTCACCGAGACTAAAATATATGTACATATTTCCATTCATCGTTTAGATCGAAGAGCTCGAATTGTACGAGTACATTGCCCCTCGAAGAAAAGGAATTTATTTTGAGTTATCATGATTCCGAGGTCTTGTCATCAAGTAAAAGAACATGACCTGGTTAGTACTACAGCCTGACCTCAATGGGTAAATCGTTCAGCCAAGGCATGGAATCGAACCTGGCACCCACGCGAGTTGATCACAGAGCAGCTGCAGAGGGCGTGTTCCCACTCGGTCCAAGTGATGACATAAGATTTTCAGGCAAACGAAGGTCCACGTCACTTTAATTCTGATCTTCGCAGCACTGAGTTGGGAAGCCGAGGCATTCAGTTTACAAGCAGGGAGAAAGGGATAGAGAATCTTCACCGTCTTAATTGATTGTATATGGTTTGATCGAGCGGACTGATCGTACCATATGAACTCTGATCAGGCTGACTGATTGTCTTGCAGGTACGAGTACTCGTCCATGATCAGGTTTAGTGATCGGCCTGCAGAATCTATGATCATACTTTTGAATGTTCGTTTTATACATTCTGTGATCAGGTTGACTGATCATCTTGCATATACTGGTCTGGTTGACTACATTTTGCGTGGTCTGGTTGACTGATCGTCTTGTATATCGTATGACTCAGTTGACTGATCGTCGAGCATATGCATTTTATCATCACGCTAATTGAAGACATGACGAATACTAAAAAAGATTATTCTTTGGGTTTGGAACAACGATAAGTATAGTTCTATGTACGGCAGTGCTGCATGACTGGTTAGGTATTTTGTGGAGCATGATAATGGTGGTACTTTTGATTGCGTGTTAAAACACAGTTTTTCATATTTTGTGTGTCTTGTGTGCACGATTTATCTAACAGAAGTCAATAAAAAAATGAGCGATTAGAAGAGAAATTCCAAAATATAACTTGGGTTGGAGGTGAACACGCAGGCAGCATAGACTGAACAACTCATTATACATAACATTTGTTGACAATGGTAGGATATCTAACTGCGAAAGATGATGCGAGGCTTTAGCAAGCCCCAAGGGTTCTAGAAATGCACAAACGTAGAATTCGCAGTCATTTGTTTGCGCTCATGATATTGGCTTGCCATGTAGTAACAGGTGCAAGCATCCACAAAATTGCGGCTTGGAACAGACAGGTCCACTTAGGTAAATCACCTTAGCCCAAGTACTGTTTTGTGCACATAACTTTAACATTGAGGCTCACACAGCGCACATTACCTCGTTGTAAATCAAGTTATCAGTCGCAACACCTCAGCAAGATGGATGTGCTTAGGCTACTCGGCCCACGTGTAATTCGAGACCCTCGATTGGAATTAAAGATCAATTATTCCCTGGAATATCGACGGACAACGTCCATTCATTACTGTGGAGCATCGATTAGGCCTCTGCGGGCCAGCAAGCGAGCGGTCTCTCGCACGATTGCATTGCAGCGGCGGCTGCTGCAGGGCATTTCTTCTCCCGTAGGAATAACATTGGGAGTGTCAACACAGGTGTTGAATTGCATCCTCTCAGTAGGGGTGCACGACTCCAGCCGTTGACAGAAGGTCTGTTGACATAACAGAAGCAAGGCACTGGATGTATTGGCTAGGAATCGTGGAACGGATTCCAGTTCTTTGATGCAGAGCCAATTGATGAAGTTCTCAGGGCTGTTTGTAAGCGAGAATATCACATGGGATATACCTGGGCACAGTTCAGTCCAGGCAAACACAGCCAATAGCGCTGTAATGCATTCTCTAGAGGCCACTTGCTCTGCTGCTGCCTAGGCAAATCAAATGATCTTGGTGTGTGCATGTGAGTATTTGGGGCTGGATGACCTGCAAATCGATATTATTTTTTTAATCAAACAATCACTGCAGCGGTACATAAATAAGGGTTTTGGTTTTAGGTCCTGGCTGCATGTTTCTTTGTTAGTATTACTATAGATTGAAAAGGAGTTTTAGTCACTTAGTTGCATAAGATGACATACGTTATGATGTCATATTTTATTCTAGTTATTCCGATTAACGAAAGAGCTTAACTTTTCATTTTCAGATGTGATTTTTGTTAACTAATAAGAAATTGTGTGAAAATCGTACAAAATTTCATCCAGAATTAAAAAGGTAAGGGCAAAAACCACTTTACAAAGCATTATCACGTTATACTTTTTGGGAGTGAGTTGCATCTGCCAACTAAGCTTGAAGCAATCGGACTAAGCTGGTAGAAAAATTATTCCTGGTCGTACAATTCAATGGTAAAATTATTCCTGGTCGTACAATTCAATGGTAAAATTATTCATGGTCGTAAAACTCGATGATAAATTATTCTTGGTCGTATATCTCGACAATAAAATCATTCTTTGTCAAATAACTCGATGGACACAACACTAACTCAATAGTACAGTGCAGTACAGCACAGAACAGTACACTAGTACAGTACGGCACAATACAGTACGGCACATGAAAGTCCACTATAGTACAGCACAGTACAGTATGGCAAAGTAAAGTGCAGTATAGTACAGTACAATGTAATGCAGTACAGCACAGTATAGTACAGCACAATGCGGTACAGTGCGGTGTAGTGCAGCACAGTTCAGTACACGCACACGATTCAAGTCTGAAATTCTTTGAATTCAGGTTAAAAAACCTGTGATTCACCTACACCTCATATGCTTGTTCAAACACGTGTACTTGTTCTCATATGCCTCAATTAGAATTCACGTACATAAATTATGACAGCATTTTCATGTTTTTTCCCAGTATTTTTTAACGTGGATTGACGTTGCTCCTTCCACAAATAACTAAATTTGTTCTCACTGGAAACTCATCTCAGTAAAGCTATCGCCATTTCCCTCAAGGGACGCGTCATGCTTCTGAAAACCATCACATCTCTGACTGGAGCACCTCACTTCGCTAAAGGCTATCGCTCTTCCACTTCCATTCGCGCAACTCGTCGTCGCGTCAAAAACCGCGATTATTTTCATTAAGTCAACACGCAGCCGCGCGAGAAGCCTCAGTCTGTCCGAGACGCAGAGCTCGTCCGGCCGCAAAAGGCTATCGTTCACATCAAAGGAGGACGCGGACCTGGCAATCAGCGCCTAATGTCACGGTCACTCGAGGTGATGAAGGAGGCAGGCTCACGAAACTTGTATTCAAGAACCAGAAATCCCATCGAGGATTTAATTTGATGCCTCCCGTGAGAATTTAAATCTGTTGTTGTTACGTTCATTTTCTTTCCAGCCCCTCAATGCCACTCCCAGCTTCTGCTTCCCGCACAAAAAAAAGTATAAGAAATAAAAAAGTGTGCTGATCCTATAATTGTGGTCTAAGGAACAATTCTTCAAGTCTTCACAAATATGAACCACTTATGCACAAAAAGAATAAATTAAACTGTTATATTTTTGATCGAATTATCATGATTTTTAAACTTCAGAGTCATAACGTGTTAATGTAAATTTCAATTAGCCGTCACAATTCACTTCAATAAGCTCGTTACAAACCTGGCAACACCTCCACTAAGCTTAGAAATTAAGGTTTTTGCACCTTGAAGGTTCGTGGGTCACTTCCAGTGTCGACTGAAATTGTTCCTGTTAGAGTTAGGCGTGTTCGCTGAAGGAATATCCATAAGAGTAGTAAAACTGAAAATTATAACTCGTACTTATTTAGAGGTACAACAATAATATCAACTAGACAGCTTGTTGTATTGACCGGCCTATTACAACAGTTATTGCACACCTCTTCTACTGACTCGCCGGCTCTATAGCGCCATAGGTCGCGGAGCGAAAACTATGCAAAAACAAAAACATAAAGAGTAGTCCTCAAAACCTCTGAAAAACTTGGCCGTAACTTCCGTAGAGTGCACAACGGCAGTGTCACGTCAAGCCACCAATAAGCAAGGGCATATATAACTGTTTGCCGTCTCACGTATTGAATTTAGTACGCTCAGTATATTTACACTAACATATGTATCGTGTTCTTTTAAAAATGTGATTTCTCATTAGGAATTATAGTTCCACCTTTTTTCACTTCGTTTCCACCTCATTCATCATCGAAAAGCCATTGAAAGCAAATATGAGAGCTGAAAAAATATTAGTCGATCAAAAAGTAATTTAGGCAGCAAGGAGTAGAGATTTAGCAGCACATGGATTACATTACCACAGCAGCACCTCGAGTTCTGCGAAAGAAGACGCCGGTGGAGCCTCAATGAGAGGTGAAGTCGGCGACGCAGAGCTGGCAGCGCCAATATGCTAAGTGCCATTTTATGGTCGGGGTTGCAAAGTCTACGGGGAGTTACTCATAGAATTGCCTCAAGTGATACTTGCCACTGAACTTCAACAAAGGAGAGACCATTCTAGCACGCGCGTTGGCCCATGGGGATACTGAAGTGGCTTCCAACATGCGAGTTCCAAACTGCCTGAGCCTTCAAGTCAAAATCTTTAGTTACCGTGGTATTTTGGCTGTATATTTACAGTAGGATTATTTCTCCGGCTGGTTGTTTAATATGACCGGTATTTGGAAGATACGGTCATTCACTTTTTGAGATGCTTGTTTATTGCTCAAGTACGATTTTTCCGAGGCAAACGTTCATTTCAGAAAATAGCTTGAATAACATGTGGAATGTCTACATGAAAATTCATCTATGTCGAAGACTCACTATATTTCAAATGCATTAAATTATTCTATTCTGATGATCTCTTTTAACTTACCCTTTCGGTCCACAGAGAACGTAAACATTGAATTGATTTAATTTTTTGCTTCTAAAAAACTCACAGCAAATGCACCCAGTGCAGCTTGACTTTTGTGACTGATCAGCTTTATGATAATGCTGGGCCACACTTAGAGTTCCTAGGACACAAGCCCGTAGAGGCTAACGTGAAAATTTATCCCACCAACAAGTTCACCGGATGTGCTCGACGGAGTGCGTATTTATCTTGGAGAAACTTGCGTACAAAAAGGTTTTTTAATTTTCGGTAGATTTATGAACCTAATTCATGTTCTTACTACAGGCTTCCATGTGATCTGACCAAATGATTATACCTAAAACTGTAAACTAAAAGACGCGAAAATTGCACCAAAGAGGTCAAATGACATTTTTTATTAAACGAAACACAAAAATTGGAAGTTAAATTTGCGATGCTCGTTTAACACCACAGTGAGTTTCTTATGAGCCACTGAAATTCGAGATTTCACAACGGACTTTCCGTTTTTTCAAAATCCAGGAAAAAGAGTTACGATAGAGGCTCCATCCGCCCGATAGAGCGTAGCTGGTCTGGACTCCACATGCTAATTCTGCCGCCACTCAATTCTGACCGTGGTGAAGTATTTACTATCCTGCAGAACATTTCTTTGGCACATCACGCTGTGATTCACTCATGCCATCTATCAATCAATGTATCCATCCATTTCTCGATCCATGAGGCCAGCATTTCACGATCCATCCAAGGATAAAGCAGTAGTTCATTTACCTGCTCAGACCTCGATCTATCTGTACGAAACACGTTGAGGTGCAAATCAAAGAATGAGAATCTCATTACTTACAGCCCTCGTCGTGTCATTCTTGGGGTAATGCAAAGATCAGGCATTGTAGAAAGGGAAGGAGCTCTGAAGATTATCTCGAGTTCATATCTTGAAGCTCCATGTTAGCGAAGATGGAACAGGCACTCGTACCTATTGCAACTACGCAGTACATTAAATACTATTCCCGGACTTGAAGATGAAAAGAAAACAGCCTGTTATCTCGCAAGTGATTGCAGAGGAAAATATTTTTTGACCTCATCAACTCGGCGATAAAAATGATTCTGAGTAAGCAATACACCATTGTGTATCTAAGCCATGAATTATGACGCGCTGCAGTTTATAATTAATGATCCCATTATTTTAAAATTACGTTTGGCTGAAAAAATTACAAAGAATAAAGTATTATAAGGTTTTGCAATATAGAATAGTTAAAATGAAAACTATTCATCAGAGTCCCAGAATGCTTTCGCAACTTCAGACAAAATATTGTAAGATAACTGCAGAAAATTTAGCTCCAATTTTCACCAGCGAATTCTCAGGAACTAGAGGTCATCTTTCAGCGTAAAAGCTTATCGCAAAAATTAAAGGCTAGCTTCACAGCCCTGGAGTATAGCTGGCGGCCCTTAAAATTGAAACAACAGGTAAACAGGAAGTATTCAACATGTTGACTCCGAAGTGGGTCATAGATGGTACACGCGATCATCTAACCTAACCTATTGTAACCAAAGCACTATCATGTATAAGTACAAATTTTCGAGTTTTCTTCAAATTTGTGTTCATCAATCGAATAAGCTAGTTCTGATTAGAAAGAAAATTAATAGAGTAACCAAATTTGTGAAACCAAAATCCTTCATTTTAAATTCACAGTAGAGATATTTGTCGGCACGTAATTTTACCTGTGGAGAATCGGAGTCAACGTGTTAAAAGAAGTTATCGCGAGTTCGTGGGTAGGCAAAAGCTCAGGCGCACCGGAGCACAGGGAAAGACTGACAGGAAATGATAGTAGATATTAAACGTGGAAATAAAATTGCCAAAGCGGCTCAAGAAGCTAGACATAGCGATAAATACTCAGAAGTTCATGCCTACGTCATAGTAAAATGTAAAAAAAAACAATACATTGTCAAGGACATTGAGATCCAATAAAAATTACTGAACATATTTGACGAAGTCTGAACAAAATATTCGTGCATGATGAGCACTAAAAAGCGCCAAGATTCACGATCACTTTGAGTGCTGACGAAAAAGTAGAAATACCACACTGAAGAAGATACTGAGACACACTTACCTAAGTACCGCTCCTCAGGGCATGATATTCACAAGTGCCACGTTTTTGTTAGTACGTACTTTGAGAAGGCAACATTCATGCGACTTGAACGCACGGATAAAATATTCAGAAGTGTCACACTTGAAGAGGCGCGGCGCGGGTCAAAATATTCAATTGGACGGAGTGGCAGAGCAGCAGCAGCAGCNGGGGGGGGAGCCCCCTGACAATGCAGAGTGTGCCACCAATTGCCACAACTTGCGGCAAGAGACGAAAACTCGCCAAACTTGCGTTGCATTTGCATGATTCTCGCCGCGAAATGGGGCCGCTGAGCTTTGCTTCAGTCGCCCCCATTTTCCGCTAATGGGCCAAATTGGACGTTTTTATCATACTGCAAATTGGGTTATTGCTAACTTGAGTAAATTGGACGGTTTCGTATTGATGCAAATTGGTTTCTTGTCAATTTGAACAAATTAGGCTTCGATTTTGAAATAGTGCTTATAAACTTAGAAAATTTGAGGGGTTAATAATAACCCAAATAGGCTGTTTCTCTAAGGTGAGCAAATTGGACATTTTGATAAGGAGTGATTTTTTATTTTAGTATTAAACTCTAATTACGTGCAGCGCATTTGGGTCGATCAGGACCACCACGTCTTGATTTAGCAGAGGTAGCAGCTTGTGTACGAGTAATGGCTTTGTTCAAAATGGGAATGAATCGTGGAGAGAGAAATTCACTTGGTACTAAATGGTGCTAAGAATCGTTTTTTTCCGTCATGAGTTGCTTTTATTTTTGTTCACAAGCCATGTTCAACTTGTAGGGTTAATTTACGCGACAGAAAAAGTTTAATGCTGGTAACGTTCTTGAGCTTTCTTATTTCGTACTGTAAAGTACGGCTTGAAAATGATGCTTTGGAATTTCTGAGGTTTACTTCATTCAAAATTAGCATTGCTCTTTAATATGCATATGTTAGCATACAGACGATGGTGAAAAGTCCCAGTTTATTTGGATCTACGTCTGAATCTCCTATATTGTGGGCTCCATGGCGTGCTGCTAGCGTGATGGCCTCGTAACCGAGAGGACCCTGGTTCAAGTCTCGGCTCAGTCGTCGAGGCATTTTCACGTGCGCAGGGAGTACTTCCCTTGGACAAGGAAGTTTAAACCACACGTTCCTCACATCCCTCACCACGCCAGTAGTTGTAAGGCATTGAAAACCCAACGGTAAAACGTGTTGGAATTAATAAAGTTTTTTTTTTATATTCTTTATTCAAAAATATTGAATGGTCGAAATGAAACTGGCTCATGAAAAGCAATGAACATAAAAAGTTTGTAATCTAAATTTCATATTAACCGTGAAACGCAACCTTGACGTAGCATTCTTCTCAAAGATCAGATTGTGCTGATTTTCTGTCTCTCTGGGAGGTGCATTAATTTCCTCGAAATCAGACTTATTAGCTCCGAACTACGTTCAGAAACGGAGAGCGCCACCGTCTCTCGAGCTGTGGTGCCCAGGCTTGTTATACTACATTACCTTTGTAACAAAATCTCGCTTTTTTCTTGTTCTTGGATCAAAAATATAATTACCAATTTCATTGTAAGGAAACAAAATGAACAGGTGTTGCTAAAACTTTTCTCTTCAGTGGCCAGGTCCCTGAAATTGGAAATTTATCTTTCCTCGAAATAATACCAGTAATACTTATAGGGAGTGTAATGCAATAGCAAAGTTTTGTCAGAATGATAGAATTTTTTAATAGTTTTGGAATAAGAGGAGTTAGCAAATAACACTGAAATTCCAGGACCAAAAATTATGTCGAATAGTGTTATCATATTTGAAGTATCTCACCAAGAGACTTAAAAAATCTACGGTCTGCGCGCATGTAATTTCATTTGTTTAAGTTGCAGCTCAGCTTGTCGTTATGTTGCTTATTTAAAACCGCGCTGAAGGCAAAAACCATGTGACAGCCTAAGCAACATCGAAGGCCCTTCCATCACAGAGTGAGCTGACAAACACAGAAAATTCAATGATCCTGGTACATCATGATGAGGAATTGATTGGTCAGTTGCACTGTTGTGTTACTCAATAATTGTTCAGCACCACCACCGTGACTTTTAAATGAATACAAATGCCATTTGTGGGGCATTTCAATGGTTATGGTTTTATCCAGGCTTGGCAATTGTGTCCTTCGCGTCGCGGTAACCTAGCTTTTAGGTTACCTAGCTTTTAGGTTACCTAGCTTTTAGGTTACCTAGCTTTCAGGTTTTTCAACTGTGGGTGCAGCCGAGGCTCAGACTCCGACAAAAAACACAAGAAGATAACCGAGGGAGAAACGTCATTTGTTTTGTTAATTATCGCATAACAAGATAATTAGGCTTAGTGAAATGTTTGCATGCATGGAAAAATATTACCTTTGAGGTTCAGTTCTGCCACAAAGTATTTCAGTCAGCAGCTGACTCTGATGATAAAAAAACTTAAAGCTCAAGAAGCTCATTACTGTTTAACATGCTAACGTGCGCTGTCGACACATTAGGATTCACAAGTTACTGCGTTCACGCGGTCACTGAAGACCACACACCTTGTGAATGTACCACAGGTCGCCAAGCCAGTCACCCTTAACAGCTTAAACTAATGCAAGACATTTACTTAAATCCTTGTTACGCCATCCATGTCAAAGTATGAGTGCAATCACGCCGTCAACTAACTTTATGCATGCAATAACGCCGCAAATTCACATTATTAAAAAATAAATTTGATTTCGTCCCTCACTGTGCATGATTTAAATGCGAGCCATGGTGTCATGAAATTATAATGCATGCAATTATATTTGCCCCGTCCATGCTTTGTGTAATGCTCCGAAATTTCTTTTATTGTGATCATACAATCACGCCGTGCACTCGCCAGCTGTGTGACGAGTGCAATCATTCAGCGAAATTGCAGAAGCCATTAAATCTACAGACTTGGACATAGCATCTGCTGGTGACCCTTATACATTCTTGAACTTCCGGCTAATGCTACCCTCATACGTCCATCAAAAAGAATGACGTTGAAGGTCTTTGGATTGAGAAACAATTGATTCGCGGAATTTATAGAAAAATTGCTCATTAACTGTAATGGATCAATCGCAACCAATCGAGAGCCCCATTACTCGCCACCTGCAACTGGGTCATGCCGACCGTCCTGGCACTCTACGACGCAGCTCGTTTCATCAGCAAGATAAAGGGTCGTAATACATCACGACAGAGCCGCTCGTTACTGATCAAGACAATAATCTTTATGGATCATTACTTGGTGTAGCTCATTAGCTTCCTCTGCCATGAAAGAGTAAATCAAGTTTTCGTCTTTAATGAGTTTGCAGACTTCCTTATTGTGGGTTCTCATCAAGCAGGCTCATTAGATTATGTGACAGCGTTGTGGCCGGTTATCGTCAGTCATCTTAAGAGTTTGGCCAGCGTTTCCGTGCCGTTCGTATTTGAAGGAACTTATTTCGAGCTTTCGTGTTGTCGGAATCGACATTGTGTTAGAATTTTGATGGTTTCCATTATGCATATTCCTGAAAAAAAGCAGCAGCATGAATTGTATTTAACACTGAAAAGTTGCCGATCACGATACTTCATCTTGGAGAATAACTGTTTTGTTCGAGAAAATTAAGTACTTAAGTACTGTTGCAAAAACTGAAACTGTTCAGGAAAACAGGGCATCTGTGCTACAGGCTGACTACCTCTGTCAAACGAAGAGTTTAAGGGGGTGAGCTTTCGTGAACTCCAACGCTGCACCGCCATTATTTAGTCAATGGCACCAGCCTGAACATGTTGCAGGCTCGAATTGGTCTAACTCGGGCCTGCCAAAATCTGCCTCGTTGCTGATTGGTCACGACTTGCGAAGTTATTTTAATACGAGCCATAATATAAGATTTTGCAAATAACTTGCTTAGCTTTGCCTGTTAAAATTTGAGACAGTCAGAAGGAAACATACTGGAATGGTTCGTATTTTGAGTGAATAGAGCACCGTTGTAAAATTGTCCTCACGAGCAACATTGAAATACAAAAACTTCAAGCGCAGGTAATGGTGAATCCCGAGGCCTTCAGACTTCAGGTAATGGTGAAGGCCGAGGCCTTCAGACTCAGGTAATGGTGAAGGCCGAGGATTTCAGACTTCAGGTAAAAGTAAAGTCCTATGTTTTCATACGTAGAGTTGAAAAGAAATCTGAGGCCTTCTTCTCTTTTGGTAGAAGAAGCCTAGTGATCTCTAAGTTTGCATTAAGGAGAAAAATCTCTTGTTTTCTCACTTTCGATGAACTCGAAGTCAGTAGTCTTTCATCTTCAGAGAAACGTTGAGTTTACGGCCTCCCAGTTTCACGTCGTGCAGAAAAAGTTTCACGCGTTGTACTATGCGTAGACTTGAAGAAAATGCATTGGAATGTCGTGAAATGGAAGAGGGGGGCAGCAGAGTTCCCTTTAGCTCACAGACGCACGTGACGTCACTGCAGGCTGTTGAAAGTTCCTCCGTTAGGTGGAGGTGGGGATGGGGAGACTGAAGACCCCCATTTCCTAGCACTCACTAAAAGTTCCACGAAAAATACCACAGCTTTTCGCAACAACTTGGAGTTCGAATCCAATTCTAGGAGGATTACCGATTCTTAAGTTTGCGACGCTTAAAATTCCCTATCTCGGATTCCCGATTAAAGTTCGCGGATAAAAAATCTGCGGTGTGAGAACCCGTTAAACGGAACGCCACCTTCGATTAATTTTGGTAATGTAACGTCTGTGCTGAGCCTGATCTTTGTACCGGGTCGAATGTTTCAGACACGATTGAAGATACCTTTGAATTGCCTTTTATATGATTTAGCTTGCACGTACGTAACAGAAACTCATGGAAATTTTATAGCAAAAGTATTAGATGATTATTCGTCTTCATATACGGAAATTCAATAGTTATTCTGCAAACCAGCCGCAGTCGGTCAGAGCTGGTCTGACAGAACGAGTTACACGATGTCCTGTTGTTCGAAAAATTATGGCCGTTGTGCAATTTGATTTATGATGGTAATTTAGCCTGAATCTGCATTTTAGGTAATCTGCAACGTAATTAATGATTGATAAGGGCTTCAAAAACATTGATAAGCGAATAAACCCCTGATGGCGAATTGAAAAAAATAATACATGAAAAGTGGAATGCGGGACCCAAATGTCGGGCTTTTTCCCTCGTCCATTTGCTTCCCCTCTTTTTCACCTTGTCAATTTGCTTCAGATGTTCTGACAGGTAAAACGCTGATACTAAGCTCTGAAGACATTATATGCTGACACCAAGTTCCGGAGCCATTTAGATGCTGACACCAAGCTCTGAAGACATTAAATGCTGATACGAGGTACCTAAGATATTTAAATGCTGATACCAGGTTCCTAAGATATTTAAATGCTGATACCAGGCTCCAAAGATATTTAGATGCTGACATTAAGCTCTGAAGTCATTAAATGCCGACACCAAGCTCCGAAGATATTTAAATGCTGATACCAGGCTCCTAAACCATTTCTCTGACACTTTGCTGCGCTCTTTGAGGCTTTGCTTAACAATGGTCATTGTCAAGAGCACATGACCGTCCTCTACTTCAACTTCAAGGCTCTCATAGTCATTAACAAATTTCTGAAACCACCTTCGTACTGTCCTATCACTTGTAAAACCTTCTCCTCATGTTCTCTTGATGTTGACATCTGTTGGGAAAGCCTTCCCTCAAGTTCTCTTGATGTTGATATCTGTTGGGAAAGCCTTCTCGCATGTTCTCTTGATGTTGACAGCTGTTTAGGAAGCATTGTGACTAAGCTTGAACTCATGCTGGAAAAGTAAACAAAAGTGTTTTTTTCTTATTGAAAATTACTCGCTTCAATATAATTATAGAGGAGAAAATAGATAGAAATGATTAAATGACAATAACCTAAGGTCGAGAAATAACAACATTACGCTAGATTTATAAGGAGAAGAATTTGCACTCTGGCTGGGAGTAAAAGAAAAACGCATATTTTCTTGAAATTGGAATGATCAAGTTACTGGTCGATCAATTTCATTTTTAACTACTCTTTTTCCGTGCCTCTAACAAATAACCAAAAAACTGCTACTGCATTTCATTTGATTTCGAAATTAAACGGATACGTTCAGTTTTTTTGAAGAGGAAAGATCAAATTTTCATTTTCCTTGATGTGGGTAACACTGGAACTTAAATTTTAGATCATATCTTAGAACAAAATCATGGCAGGACTTTATTTTGAGAGCACGAAAATATATTTTTCAAAGCATATAAAAATGACACAGTCGCTTACCTAATGGGTGTGAATTAATGAGGCTCTTCCTTTTTCTAATTAAAGAGTTTCTTCATCAGCGTATCCCGCGCGTTTTTGAAATGAATTTTGTGTTCTCTTCGGGTTTATGTGTCATTTGGAAAGTAAAATGTGTAAGTTGTCTGACAACGCATCAACCTGTAACCCAAGCTGCTTCAAATCGTACGCATGGTGAATTATTACTACGTGTGGTCTATTGAAAAGAGATCTCTAATGTGGAGGGTAGTACATAAGGCTACTCTCCTGAAAGCTCAAGCAGATCACCGTTCGTCTTTGGCTTTAATTTCCTTGCACGAAACTTTAATGACAGCAATTCATCTTCTTGCTGCTTTCCTGCCAATTTTTCCGTAAACCCAAATTCCAATATTGACTCAAAACGCTTGCGCCGTAAGCCTAGCATTACATGCACGAGCGATACCCATCCGTTTGATATAATCCTATGTAGGAAAATTAGACACAAACGTGCACGATGAAAAACATATCCATAGACATAAAAGCTCATCCCGTTACCCTCAGATCGCTGTCTTGTGCGGAGTCAATGGACGAAATCCTGTTCCAGATAAAGCTCTCGATCTTCTCCAAGGCCGATCAAACCCTATCACCAGATAGGAATCATCTCCTTGAGCTGCCGGCAACAAGAAATCTTGGTGTCCTCACGAAAGGAAACTTCATTAAATTTATTTTCTTCAGCCCCATTAAATTATATGTCTTGCTCCATTCTTGATTTTCAAAAATTGTTTTATACCTCATGAATTGTAGTTTTGTATACTTTTTTACATTGAATTTTAAGTCGGGGCTTTCGTTCGTGTTTCTTGTATATACATACAGCCGAGTGAAATCACTTGAAGAACGTGTAAATATTTTGTAAAAGAAAGATCTCATTTTTCGAGGGCATCAGCTGCTGAAAGATACCGTAACAAAAGCTGTAAGCGCGGTCAACCAATTCTCGAAGAATAAATGCGGCTTCCAGAAAAGTAATCTCCCGGGAGGAAAAAAAACGCAGACGCTCTATAGTACAGATTTGAAAACAATCTTAACTTCCCAACAATTGGCATACGTTTAAAAATTGTGCATTTTGCTTCTGCATAATATAACTTCTATGATACTGACAAAAAATCGATGTCATTGTCAGTGTCCAGCAAACAGTGGATATACACTATACACTGTCGGCTACCTATCGCAAGCAGTATTTGCGGTAAACTAGACAAAGTAGAGAGGCTGAAAAGTGTACCACACTTCACGACATCGCATGTCGACTAATGAGAGGGTTGCTTGAACGCAGATTGGTTTCTTTTGGCACTAATTGCTCTAAAAACCAAATCCGATAGCATCGTAAAGTTTACACTAGCAAACTGTGTGTAGTGAAATGCCTCAACTATCGGAAATGCCCGGCATAAACTTTCGACACATGAGTTTGCATAGTTATTCGCAAAAAATTGCAGAAAAACACAATATTTGAAACGGTGACTCTGAAGCTACAGGTCCCAGGAAATTTAACGAAATAATTTCAGGAAAGTGCACATGATGAAACATTTTGAGACCTGTTTATTTGAATGTTTAGCCAGTCATTTGAACATTGCTTCTCAATAAACTGAAGCCAAAGAACATCTCCAAAGCACTCCAAACGCTTAGCAAGCAGCGCTGTGCGACCATCGTTAATGCTACACGATCTAAACTTCAAGTAAGCGCTCGCAAAATTTTTGCGTGTTCAAGACGGAAGTTTTAAAATAAAAATCTCCAACACAATTGGTCTTATAAACCAGGGTACCGCGGAGCTGATTCATCGCCGGTCTTGAAGTTTCGTAACTGAGCTTCGGGAAGGTTTTCGAGAACGGCTGGATGCTGGCGGGCGCTTTTGCTCTCGAAACGAGAGCTCGACTTTCTTCGTCCGTCAAAAAAATTCCTCAGCGATACCTAGAGGAACGAAACTCACGATAAAACTGCGCCTAGCAGTCGCGAATGTCTGGTCTTATCATCACAACCTTCACGATTCTTCAAGGTTTTCTTATCCTATCTCCGATGTCCCGAAAATACGCAAGTTATAATGTTTCATTTGTACAAATACGACTGCTATTGTTGTACGCAGCGCGTTGAGTTAACTCCATTAAAAAAAATAGTTCTTACATGCAACAAAATGGAATATTTTGATTTTCCATACCTCACTAAATTCGCTTCTTCGTTATATTTAACATTTTATAAATTGGTGCTTCTTAGTGAGAAAAATTTTGTTTTTGGATATAAATTCTACCATCATTCAGTCTAATTCACTTTGAGTTTTGGGCTAAGCTCAACACTGGTTTATGTCCTGGTATTTGCTTGATAGTTTTTAACACATTAAAGTTACTGGTGTATGCTCTATTTCCAAAGGGCTACAATGCACTGGTGCGTATTTTAAATATACATACAAACGAGTACGTTGCTAATATATATTTTAGTTTTCATAATGAGAAGAGAGAACCATAGCGTACTTTGAACTCATTTGGGAACACCCTGAATATGCGCTCGCCCAGCTACTTGCACGCTACAATAACCCAATGTCTCAATACCTGCTACCAGTCATAATATGCACGATTACCCAATGTCTCAATACTTGCTACCAATCATAATATGCACGATTACCCAATGTCTTAATACCTGCTACCAGTCACAATATGCACGATTACCCAATGTCTCAATACTCGCAACCAGTCATAATATGCACGATTACCCAATGTCTCAATACTTGCTACCGGTCATAACATGCACGAAGTGGAAACCATCCAGCCTCCAACGTGAACTTTTCCTTCCCTCGCGTGCTCAAACATTCATACTTTTACCTCCAAAATAGGAGTTATATTTCGCAGTGTTAATTCAGCTTATCCTTCGTAATACCAGAAATGTTCTTTCTTTGACCATCATGCGAACGAATTATTTTTTTTTAGAAATATGAGCTAAATTCTACATATAACACGAACGCAGTTGGCAGGTAAAATACATTCAAACTTTCACCGAAAAAAAATACGTTGCATTTTTCGCTCAGTTTATAAACTTTGGATATTTTAAAGCACTCACGCAAATGAATTCCCAGACGCCACGGCTGCCCGACTGGGTCGTCAAGTGTTCGTGTCTTGTGGGAGCGAAACTTTAGAGTTCTCTTACCTGGCGAGATCCCTGGTATGCTGAGGTTATGCGCGTACTAGTACTCGTACATCGCAGTTGTGTCGTGTGGATCCCCAGGAACACCAGGGTGATTTTAAATTAGAGCAGTCCCTCTCGAGGAGCTGAATTTATTGTACTTCTTGATGTCGGTTTCAGTTGGGCAATCGCTACTGATGTTAAAGCAAGGTCTCCTTGAAGGTATTTTTCTTTAATAGTCACCCACCTGCTTAACGCAACCGCTGCCTCAACTTGGTTCCCACACATTCGAAGTTTTAACCCAAGTTTTTACCTAGCTGGAAGGCCCAAAAGTATATTTTAGTTTTCGAAGTATTTTTATCACCGGCATTATTACATACATGTTTTATACCCACATTTTCCGTTACTTTTCAATCATATCGATTAACTTTGCTAACCTGTTTCAAGGAGTACCATTTATTTCAATATAGTGAGTAATTTCTATCATTTATGTTTTGTAGTTAAAAAATTTCACGTTAAAGAATAAGTTGAAAAGACGTAAGTTTGTTTTCATTTATGTTTCGTTTATGTTTCGTTTGTGTTTAGTGTGTTCCTTTAATTATATTTAATTTCCCTTCCAGAATTGTTACTTTTTTGTAGTATTCGATCCACAAGGATAAATTTAGATTGTATTTTCTTTGAGTTCGCTAAATGAAAAGTGAAAACCCATTCCCGTCATTTCATTTCATCCCGACTTCTGGGGCCAAGAGCTATGTCAACACCAGGCCACCGGTACCTGCCCAACGTGAGAACCTGCAGTAATACTGTACATGAACACGCGGGCTGCCCAACGTGAGAACCTGCAGTAGTACATGAACACGCGGGCTGCATGTGTGAGTGACACCCCTGCGAAGAAAAGGAGTATGTCGTTCGCGTATGCGACGGACGAGTCACGATAGAAAATACAGCTACCGCTCATACATAACTCATTTTCATTCTTGCGCAATTCATTCATATAGGATTCATGTACGATTTGCTCATGTATGATTCATTTGTTAATTCGAAGTGTTAATCTGTAACTCGCGCGCAAATGTGAGGGACATGCTTCCTCAAAATCGACGCGCATTTTACGATCGCATCATCATTTTCTGTGCGCCTCCGGAATTTTGAAACAAATTTTGGGGGCGCATTTCTTAATTGATAGCAACTTTTACGATATACGAGTCCGAGAAAATGTGGCATTTACGTACAATATACGCGAGATATTCAAGGACTTTACTTTTAATAGGAGAGGATTTAATTGAGGAATCTTTCAAAAATGAGGAGATATTTTTTCGTAAGAAAATACCAACCAATTGAATGCTCCATGAGAAGGGCACTTTTGTTTCATCGCGTTTCAACGCATTGTGTTATCACATCAGCTACTCCTTTAACTTCGATTTGTAGTTCTAGTTTTTATTCAAGAATAATTGCCTGCAATGTGCCATAAGAGAGGTGTCTCTAAACAACGCGTTCCCGTCGTGAAAATATTCCGTTCAGATTTGGTGCGCTTTATGGAACTACGTGCAACTTTAACTTGTTAGCGCGACTTGACTATTTCATGACATACTTTTTGGTGACACTTCTTCCTGTGAAGCACACACCGTTTCGCCGCGTGGGAGGGGGGGGGGCAACTCTGTCCAGNCCAGGTTTTGTGCAGTACTTGTCTGACAACTCTATTCAGGTCTTGCTTATTAATTATCCAAGTCATAAATTTCTGCTTCGGCACAACACCAGCATGTCAATTTTAGAGAAGTCTGTTCCGCATAAATTTTCCCCATCTTAAGACCTGGAGCCTGGATACAGGCGCCAGAGACGCGTGTGCTTGGTACGGCGACTCTCCGTCATCACCAAACTTGAGAAAGTCGTGAAAGAAACGGTCCATGGCAGGGATTTGAAGTATTTCTAAAGTTATATCTGGAGCTATGTATGTGTAAATACTTAAGTGTTTGATAATTCATGACACAAAGCTTCAATTACTTAATTAAAAATAATTTTTTCCGTAAATAATTAAATGATCTTGCAGCATTATGAATATTTCATCATCGCACGACATCGTTCGGCATCAAACTGTAAAGAATTTCTCGGCACTTTTTTAGCTGTTTTTATTGTTACGTCTTTAAACGTTTTGTGTATCAGAGATATATAGTTATGGATACCACAACAAATTTGACATCGGTTATGCATTTTACTCACATCTTGAGGAAGATTGTGACAATTTGGCCAGAGAAATTTTCCAATCCAGGAAGATTCCCAGAAATTAGCCTTTATTCAAGAAGTCCAATATTCGGTTGGTCACGCAAAGACAGAAGGTCACATGTCTGAAAAGAAGCTATGCTAATCTACTCTGACAAATGAGGATCTTATCTTAATATTTCGTACTTACAATATGTTGACGAACCGTTAGAAAAATGTACATAAAATGAATTTTTCTTCGTATTACTCGTTTTCTAGATTTAAAGGAGCTGTGAGATATTGGTTTTGCTGTCGGCATCAGATTACCTTCACGCTGTCAGGTTACCTTCACGCTGCCAGGTGATCTGTAGAGCATTAGCGCACCTACTGGTGGATGACTTGTAACCTAACAGATAACCTGCAAGGCATCAAGTGACATGCAAAGTAACGGCAACATGGTAACGTCACCTATCTTATGAGTAACTTGTTAGAGTGCAGGTAACCTGTGATGTATTGCGCCTGCACTCAAAGTGAGCGACTGACTCCCGTAATCCAAGAGACATAATCTTGACATAAATAACTGGGTGTGGGTGACTCCGGTAATCCACGAGACATAATCTTGCCATGAGTAACTGTGTGTGGGTGACTTCGGTAATCCACAAGCCATAATGCTGATAGGAGTAACTGTGTGTGGGTGACTTCGGTAATCCACAAGCCATAATCCTGACAGGAGCAGTGGCTGCACGTAACAATCGTATCTCCGGTCCCCCGCCGACGCATTCACCAAATTTGGACGGGTGAGCAGCGACTGAAACAAGAGGGAATTTTGGCACAAACTTATGATAAAGTTGCCCTAACTGTGGCCAAATACTCCAGACAAGTTCTGCCGAATTTTACAGTAGACGAGACCCGCAAAAGTTAGGGAAGCTCTCGCTAATTTTTGGGTATTCGCGGCGGCAGCTAAATGAGGCCTTGCTGCGGCTGTAGCTGTTGCTGCCCTCCTGCTGGTGCTGTTGACAGTGCTACTGCTGGTATTCCTGGTAGTGCTGGTGCTGCAGGCAGTGCTACTGCTGCTACTGGCAGTGCTACCGCTGCTGCTGGCAGTACTACTGCTGGTATTCCTGGTAGTGCTGGTGTGACTGGTAGTGCTGGTGTGGCTGGTAGTGCTGGTGCGGCTGGTAGTGCTGGTGATACTGGTAGTGTTTCTGCTGGTATTTCTGGTAGTGCTGGAGCTGCTCGCAGTGCTGGTAGTGTTACTGCTGGTATTCCTGGTAGTTCTGGTGCGGCTGATAGTGCTGGTGCGGCTGGTGGTGCTAGTGTGGCTGGTGGTGCTGGTACTGCTAGAACTTCTAATGCTCCTAGTAGTGCTGATACTCGTGATAGTATTGCTGCAGTTGGTAGTGTTGGTATTTGTAGTGCTACTGCTGGTAGTACTGGCACCGCATTTGAAGCTGGCACTACAAGTGATGTAATAGGTGTACTCGTACATGCTGTTAAGACAAGATAGTATTTTTAAATTCATAATTTTGCATCATTGATACGGTTGTTGCAGCATCTCTGAACGTCGGGGATATTTCATGATACTACTGCAATGAATGACCTATTTCCATGCTGCTCACATGAGTACAACTGGCACAGCGCAATTAGTGATGGTAAGCTAAAGGATAAAATTCCAGTTAGGGTGGCTGGTGCTGCAAAGAGATTTGGTATCATTAAGTATGTTGCAGTGCGCTCAAAAAGTATCATATCCTAATTTTCGGTGTGTAAACAAATGAAGATCGAAAAATTCGATTTTGTGCACATATGCAGGGGTATCCGTAAATTTTTCATGTTTGTAGGAGCTTCCAGTCGCTGACACACTGCAGACGAGTCAGGAGGAGCGAGTAAACGTTGTCTAATTTTCGGGTCTGGTAAAATAACAGAGACATATGAATTACGGGGCAGCTTTGAGTTTTGTTACGGTTTGATTATTCCAAAGCGCAAGCGATCCACAAAATTCATCAGGTTTTGGGGGAGGACGCAGCGGGTTTCAACTGGTGCAGGATATCCTGATACTCCTGTCGGCGACTGACAGCTTCTGCGGGCGGGAAAAAATCCAAGCCTGCATATTTAGGGTATTTCGAGTACGAGTAACAAATCGCGCTTCCCTAGCTCTATTTGTTTGCGTACGAATACTTATGGAGTAAATTCGTTAAACAAATCCTGTACAAAGTAAATTTCGATTGCGTGAGCTATTTTTATTAATGTACTAGAAATAAATAACCATATTTTTCAATATTTTTGCACAAAAATACTTTACACTACAGACATGGAGTGGCGGCTATAATTTTGTACTTAAATGTCAGTTGGCTGATAGCGGTGGCTAGTTGTAAACGGAAAGGCTCGCTCAAACGGCGAATTTTAAATATGATAAGAAATGAGTGCAACATCGAACGTTTTTCAAAGAAAGAATAACGTACATAACGATCAAACCATAAAAACAACGAAGGGAATCAAATGCAGCTTTTGGCTCGGAAATTTTTTGAAGAATTTAGCTGCAGAAGAAAGGATCCGTGCGGGACCTCTGCGATCACTACAGCACTGAAATGTTCAGCTACGGGTCATAGAGTTCAGTGGCTGCCAGTTTTTTAGCGCACCGAACTGGAGCAAATGGCTGTAACGAGCGGTCTTGAAAAAGTCACGAGGTTGTGCGTTGTTCGTGAGCTTCGTTTTTTAATGGAAATGTAAAACTATTTTCTGATTTGCATATCAACGCACGCATGCCTTCGTGAGACAATACGCAAGTAGATTTCTACGATAACGGTAAACGTATAACTAGGCTCAAATACACTTCTGTTTTATCGCTTTCCAAAGGTCTGTTGGCTGCTACAGGGTTCGAGGTACGCAGCAAATCGGTATTCACAGTCTACCATAAAAATATACATGAGTGAATTTAAAATAATATTCGTAACAATGGAAAAACGATTCAACTCGGCCGGAAAGGCGATGAACCATTGAATCTTTACCGCAACTGATACGGTCTCCTCCCCAAAGCCGTTTAAGCCGGGTTTTACATCCAAGCCAGTTCACTTGCAGCCATTAGTCGAAATTGGCCATGCTTCTATCAGTATCGGTCTCGGCCACGTTTTTCAAGAGATGTGAATACATGATAGTTACATCCGCTCTAGACGAACGGGAAGTTTAACCGTGAGATGCTGCAGCGTATTGCCCGAGCGTATAAATGGTTGTATCTCACACACTTCATCGAGGCAGTTTTTTTCACGCTTGAATCTTCTTGAAAACAGACATGTATGGTCAGGATTGAGCCTGAACTACTGTTCTTTTAACAAACAGCTATTTGCTTAACCAGATCTCATACTTCTTATAAGTTTTTCAACACGGACCAGGATCAAATTTTTAAGTGAATTAGGTAGTAAATGAGTTCTTTTTATGATATGGTGGATTGACGTATCATATATATATATATATATATATATATGAATATATATTTAAGTACATGTATGACGCATATCAAGTTTTAGCTAAAGAGTAGTCATGTATATAATTTTCATGGACGTATACATACAAGTGAATTTGTCCGGAGACTTTTGGATTGACATTTTGTTGAAAATTAGATATCCTATGTCGTTTGTCGTTCTGTACATCTGATTTTTTCTCCATTTAATCAATTCATTGAGCTTGCCTAACTAGAAACAATTTTATAGGAACATTCGAAGAGACTGAAACTCAATTCTATAATCTCGGAGTAAACTCAGCGAGCGCTGCAAAGCTCTGTCCAGATCCTGTACAGTACTTGTCTTACCAATGACTCGCTGTTTACTTCGTGAATTTGTGCTGCGTTTGCATGCAAGTTTTAGCGAAGTCCGTCTGCACAAACTCTTCTCAGTACAACGTTGCAGTTATGAGATAGATTTAATTTTCATAGAGTTTTTTTGGTTTACCGTTCACAATGAGAACACATCGTTCATCATTGTTTTGCATCGTCTTATATTACAAGTCTCACATCGTGCATACTAATTGGAATTTTCTGTCACAATTTATGGACAATGAAAAGTTATTCAGAAATGAGAATAAAACGAACGAAAGGTTTCTTTACCGCCCCCTGGTGCTCGAGATGTAATCTTGCCTGAATTAGTCATCAGAAATGAACTACAGGTTAAAAAGTTGAACAGTCATCAGTCTAACCGAGATCAAACCAGTGTAATGAACGACTAGTTAAAACGTTGTACCGTACCAATTGGCTCACTAAATAAGAGCAGCTGTAAGCCGGCTGAAACGAACAACGAGGTGAAAGTCTAACCCATTCCAATTGACTCCTGGCATCACACCGGCTAATATGAACGACCGGTTAAAAATTTCAGCGTTACTAATTGACTCCCGATATGAAACCAGCTGTAAGCCAACTGAAATGAGCGGCAGAGTAAAAGTTTAACCGTTACCAATTGACTTCAGAGATCAAATTTAGACCATCAGAGATGGATGGCAGGTTAAAAGTTTAGCCGTTACCAATTAACTTCAGAGATCAAGTTTAGACCATCGGAGATGGATGGCAGGTTAAAAGTTAAGCCGTTACCAATTGACTTGAGAGATCAAGTTTAGACAATCGGAGATGAATGGCAGGTTAAAAGTTTAACCGTTACCAATTGACTCACGAGATGAACCTTAGACCGCGAGAGTGATGGAGAACACTCGGCCTAATGAAGCGAATTCCCTCGGCAAATTCGAGGGCGAGGAGGTCGGCCAGCACCGGGAATTAAGGAAAGAAATCAGTTTGGGCACAAGACGGCCAGGAAATTCTTGTTTTGGGTCCAATTGGGCGAAATGGCGCCCCGTGATGCGGAAAGACGCGGTAGTTGTTCTTTCTTGGGGAAGTTGTCGGATTCGTCATAATCTGTGTAGCGAAATATGTGGATTTTCCATCGTACGAAAATAGGTAAGTTTAATTCGAGTTCAGCGTTGAGAAAATTATTCGAAGGAGTTTCATTCGAAATGCAAAGTTAGTTTTGAAGGAAATTGACAGCAGTGCAGATATTAGAGGGACCCGAACAGTTGGTTCGTGTACCATTTTTCTTAAGCTCCTGTTGGAAATGGCCGATTTCAACTTTATGCTTTCTGGGAATTTTGATTTCGAGTGTGGGGCTGAACAATGACAACTGAAAGAGAGTAGCGAATCAGGGGGCCGTAATTCTTGCTAAATATTTACTCATGTCAAGTAATAGCTAAATTATAGAGACCTGAAAAAATTCGTTGATAGATATTATATTGCTCCTAACTTTTGTTCTCACCCTGATGAACGATTCAGGACAGGAAGTCCACGAGGAAGTCCTTTTTTTCATCTTACGAAATACTTCCTTACGACAGCTCAATCCATTCTTCTTCTTACTCGTCAGGCTTTGGAGAATGTGGATTGTTTAGGAGGGAATGCGGACGTTTTAATTTCTTTACTACGAGAGCAGATATGGATTACGCTCTTTTTCTTCTCGCCTATCGCTTCAAAAATCATCTTTAGGAGGAATTCGAGTGTCTTTTTTTAAAACGAAAACAGACATACATCACGCTCTATTTTCTCACCTGTCACCTTGAAGTTGACCGTTATTAAGAATACGAGCGTCTTCTTCTTCTTAAAATCATCAAAGATATGCTTTACGCTAGCCTTCCTCCCACGTGTCACTTTGTGGATAATCGTTAGAAGTAATTCGAACGCTTTTTCCCTAACAGTAGAACAAACCCACACCCTGCTACACCTTTTTTATCTCACCTGCCAGTCGAGAGATCGCCGCTTGCAGGAACACGGACGTCTTCTTCTTCTGAAAACGAGGTGCAAAGACACGGTTTAAGAGCCGCTGTGGGGCTGCTGGCTTGGTGCAGCCAATACCCCAATGGGGGCACACAAAGGACGCACAGGCTGAGGAACGCACCTTTTGTTTCTCTGCGAGAACGACCTAAAAAGGGAGGTCATATCGATGGGCTGTCATACGCTAGTCCCGACACTTTTCTAAATGAGGAAAATGCTCCAATGCTTAGAAGCAATAAGAAAAATGGTCCAACGTGCAGGTGAGCTGGAGGAAATGCTTCAATGTGTAACAAGCTGAAGAAAGTGTTTCATTGGTCAGCGGTAGAAAAGAATATGGTATTATTATTACCAACGCTACTTTCTAAGAGTTCGTTGTTGAATACGCACGAGTATCAATTTTGGTGGATATGGGTACGATTTTTGTGGATTTCAGTACTATTTATTTGAATATCAATTGCCTAGAAGTAGGTATTTCATGGACGATCCTTCTTCGGAGAACCATAAGCTTCACCGCGTACAGTAACCATATAGGCGACGGCTTCTTTTATTTGAATATTTGCCTATTTTCACTGTCCCATTTCACGCAACACTGGAGCTTTAATCAACAAGTTAGCGTAGTTTTCTACGCATACGAAATATTTCAGGAAAGGGACCTGCCTCTCTCACCCCACTGTACCTGCTTCCATCAGGATTCAAGTGTCAATACTGGCGCTATGTTCAACTTGTTTGGTCATTTTTCAATGCGTACGAAATATTTCAAGAACGAGGCCTATACTGCTCTCCCTCCGTCATATCCCCCCCTCTCTTCCTCAAGCCAGATTTCCCCTCGGACTGCCAGGATCTCGAGCTCCCCCTCTCGGACTGCTCCTCCACCTCGCTCAGGTTTTTAGGCCCCACTCGAGCTGCGGCGCGGCCCAAAGGAAGCCACGCTCGGGAACTATTTTTTAGGCGAATGAAAGATCGGCCGAGTTATTCTTTGTGGTAAGTTTTCTCATGCATTAGTTCCCGTTAAAATGCTCCTGCCTCCTGCCTCCGAGATGGTTCGAGCTCACTGAACCGAACATGATCGCCTTAGCTGCTGGTGCTACTGCTCTTGTTACTGCTGCTATTGTTGCTACCGTAGCTCGTGTTGCTACTGTTGATCTTGTTGCTACAGCTGCTCTTGTTATAAATGTAGCTCTCGTTACAATTGTTACTGCTGCTGCTCTTGTTGCTACTGCGGCTGCCCTTGTTGTTACAATTGTTCTTCTCGTCACGGCTGTTGCCCTTGTTGCTACTGGGCCTCTCGTTGGTATTGTTGATGCTTTTGTTTCTACTGTTGTTGTTCTTATTCTTTCTGTAGCTCTTGTTCTTGCTATGCTTACTGCTTCTGCTCTTGTTGCTACTCTAGCTATTGTAGCTGCTTTTGCTACTGTTACTGCTATTACTGTCGCTATTATTTTTCCGGGTATCTGATGATAAAACTGATGTCGCTATTGTTGCCGCTGCTACTGATGTTGTCGTTAATGTTGCTACTGATACATCTGATGGCACTGTTATAGCTATCACTGCTTCTGCTGCTACTGCTACTGTCATAGCTATCACTGTTACTGCCGCCACTGCTACTGTTGTACCTATCTCTGTCATTGCTACTGCTACTGCTATACCGTGGGTCAAATAAGTATTCGTAACGTCATGAAAAAAACA
>VOMN01104131.1:0-15463 GCA_014899125.1 Orchestia grillus | reverse complement strand
GGAATATTATGCGTGTGAAGTTTCTCTCTCCCTGCCTCCATTCTCCGTTTTAAGCATACGATGTTCTCGGATGAACACATTGATAGTGTAATTTTTTAACTGATCTTCGATTCTCTCCAGGTAAGGCCCTGGCTCACCTGCTCCTGGTTCCCCCCACGCCCCGACTGCCCCTGCACACACCCCTCCGGCGGGCTGCTATTGATCTCATCGGCAGAGGCTTCTCGGTGTGGGAGCCGTACCTCGAGGTGGCCAAGGTGGGTCTTCTGGCCCTGGGCGCGGCCACGGGAGCCTGCAGACTGGGAGCTGGACTGTGTCCTCCCCTTTATCCAGCGACACTAATGAGCACAAAGAATAAGGGGAAAATTAAACATTTCGAAAGTTAAAATCACTCAAACCAGTTTCAATAAAGCTGATTCTAAATTGTTCACAAAATTCGTTCCTATTCCGATTAATTTATTCAGGAAGCGAACATGTTATTTGACGATATAATTATTTTAAATTTCATTTTGATCAATTGGACAAATGGGTAATATTGACCCATTTTTCCATGTATTGTTGCTGCATATAGTTCAGTTCTCAAAATCTTTTTATTTTTATGAAAACCAGTTGCTAGTGGTTCATTTGTATCTAAGATTAAATTTGTAGAAAATTTTTTGTCCAGTTACTTGAATAAATTCTGTTCCGTAAACAGCAAGCAGTCGTCGACCAGTGAATAAGTAAATTAAAATATCAACTAGTTCTAGTCCATATTTATGTTTAATTTCAATGTTATTCCAGTGCAGAAATGTAGCGTCCTTGTATAATCAACGGAATAGCTATTGCCATAGCCTCATGGCACCGTCATTCTAATTTGTCATCATTACTGTCAGGTGTCCAGAAAACGAAGTAACCCAAGCATTATTGGGTTACTTAATGAAAAAATATTATACGAGCTGAAATTTTTTGAAGAACAGACTCCTTTGGATGTTCAAACGTTGAAATATTGTTTCGTTGAATAGCGTCTGGAACTGGCGACCATAGGGCCCTCAGTTCCCAGCCGTTGCTGACGGCTATTAGGTCATTAAGATTGAAATGTCAGATTTTGAACTGATAGTTTATTTTACTGCATCTCAAACAAAAAAAGATGGATTTAAATTGAATGTGCAACTAATTGATCTATACATTTTTATCATTTTATCGGTAACTCTTTTGTTCCAGCAGCAGAGAATTCTAATGAGCAAGAGGTGATGAAATCATTAGTCATTTTTTGTTTTTTCTCCTGATGTAAAAATTTTTCTTGCAAAAAGTTGTGCATTGTTTAAAAAAGTGATAGTGACATGATTTTTAGTCACCCATAACAGTACGATGCAGAAATGGTTCCGCGTTGTGCCGAGTCAGCACGGAGCAGCAAGTTTCAAGACCACGCGTCATTTGGGGCAAGTTCCACTCGTGTGGTGCCCACTTGTCCAGCGTCTTCAGCTCTCCGATTCGTTTTAGGGGTCCAATTCAGTAGGAATGGAAACATCAAATCTTGTTTCTGACGCGCGCGTTGTTTGAGATGCATCCGCTTCCACTGCTGCTTTCAGCTCATCGTTAGTCACAAGTCTACCACTGGACTGATTATGGAGGTTCAAGTCACCTGACTAGAACCTCTCGAACCATCGACGTACAGTGCGTTCATTCGTCATGTTCTCACCAAGCTCCTTACTGATGTTTCGAGCGGTCTGAGATGCATTTATTCAGCGACGGAACTCATGTTCATATGTAATACGAATTTTCTGTTAATCCATGGGCTCCAAACATTAATTTAAAATCTAAATCACAATATTATCGGCCACATGAATCGCATTTGTAAAAGTAATGAAAAAACTGGCTGATAATGTAAAATCAAAAATTGCATAGAAAAGGCTTGAAAACTATAATCCGTCAACCGTGGTGAATCAGAAAATTGGATATTTCATACTTAATAACCTGATATTTCACCGCGCTGTCACACGTATAATATCTTGTAAGGGAATTCGCCGGCCCCATGTATTTCTTTAGGTATTTTTACTGCGGAGATTCTTTTTCGGTTTTCAATTTTTGCTTTTACATTCATAAGTGGCGCATGTATTTAAGGTCACGCTACTGTTTTGATTTACGTCCACACGTTGTGTTGCCCTGCACCAGTTCGCACCGCAGGCATTTCTTCCACATCTCTGTTCTCTGCTGGAGATCTACGAGGTGTCCGATTTTTTGGAGCATCAAACGGAATTTTAGCGATAAATGTGCTCGTTCACGTTACACTCCCTCATTCTACGAGGTCAATGAGTATCTCATTCGCTCCACGTAATACTTTCTGTACATTTACTTGAATGACCAAACACTGTGTTCATAGTTTTATTTCATTGCTGTATTTGCATGAATAACTAGGCCCTCTCAATACGCAACACTCCGCTCTCTGCACTGTTTCCACATTGTATAAATGAGACCATTCTCTCACCTCTTAATCGCCTCGTTTTAGGTTGTGCTTGCATTGTTGGAGCTTTGTACGGACACCCACCATCTAGCCCCCTCTATGAAGTACGGCCTGCCATTGGTTCCTGAGGCTGACTCGTGTCGCACCGCCAGCCAATCACTGACGCACGTTGCGGGGGCGCGGCCGGGTGTGCTCATCACAAGCCTCGCCCGTGAGGTTGCCCGCTACAACACCCTGCAGCAAAACGCTCAGAGCCTCCAAATGAACCTCCATCTGACCACCCTTTTCCGGGCCAAGACGGAGATACTGAGACTCATGGAGTACCTCATACAGAACCACCGCGGCAGCATCAACATTCTCATGGTTGAAGTGAGTAAATTGTCTAACTCGAAACACTGTACAGAATTTGATCTGATATGTATATTCTATTGGTAGTAATCACAACCTGAAATCCTTCGAAATCGTTCATTTAAGTGCCCTCTTGCTGGTGTGGTAGGTTGGCTTCAATGCTGCGTGTTAGCGTTACCTCTGGTACAGATTACAGCTGTATTTTTCCAGTGCGGGTACTCGTCCAGTGGCGAAAGTAGTTTTATCCTGGCGCTGTCGTGCGTCTCGTTTGTGCGATGCGCTTGGAGAGGTCTAGGGCGAGGAACTAATGTTCTTCTCTTGAAATGGCTTCCCCAGGGTTAGCTACCTTCCTCGTGGAAGTAAAAATACCAGCTTATTCCAGTCTGTTGGTTTCGAGCTCGGTTTCGCTAGCACTGGAAGATGCAATTGGTAGAAACAGGATACGCGGTACCTATATTTGTCCAAAGGCCTGGCAAAGGTTTTTATGGAGTTAGAATTTTTCACATGTTATAAAATTTATTTAGTTATGTTTACTTAAGTTTTGGGGATTATTTAAGTCTTAGTAGAATTTCTGTATATTTATACTTCTGTTGATCTTAACGCTGTTGTAGCAAAGTTTTTAATTCACTGAATTTTATGCTTTTTTGAGTTTTATCGTCAATTGTTGTGCAGGTCTTTAGCCTGCCATTGTTATGTAGATTTTCCCTTTAGAACTAAATACACCAACTTCTCTATGAAGTGAACTAGTCATTTTATCGGTTGAATTATTACCATAACGCTATAGACAATATTGTTGTGAGTAAATATCATATTCTTTCTTCCTTATCAAAGATAAGTTTAATTTTTATTGCCCTTCTGGTGAAGCACTGTTTTCTTTACCGCTTTCATTATACGAGCAGGGATTTCAGACCCATTGTTGTAGATAACATTGACTGGCCGCGTGGGCCCCACGACATCACCCATCCCTGACAGTGATATGATCCACATCACGCTATCCCTGACAGATATATGACCCAAAATGTCACGCCATCCCTGACGGATGTTTGACCCGTGATCCCTGACAGATATACGACCCACTACATCACGCCATCCTTAAGAATGTATTACCTCTAACATCGTCATCCTTGACACACAACAGCTGCATCATTCACACCACTGTACAAAGACTTAGAGCCCGGCACGTGAGGCTTGATTTATTTCCTGTGGTGACGGTGACTGTGGCTCAGGTGATGGACATCATCCTGCACTGCGTGGACACGGGGCACCTGCGAGGGGGGCGGGGGCTGAGCGAGGTGTTCCCCGCCGTGTGCAGCTTCTCCCAAGTGTCACATTGCCCCAACACCCGGCGCATTGCCACAGGGTCCCACCAGGGGGCTATTGCGCTCTACGACCTGCGTCACTCCAAGTGTCAGGTGACGCGCTCAGTTGTGCTACAGTGACGTCACTGCAAGTGCTGCTGACGCGCTCAGTTGAGCCACTGCAGGTGTCATGCGACTCACTGAGTAATGCTGAAGTGGTGCCACTCTGAATGTCACGTAACTCACGAGTGTCAAGTGCCCAGTAACTTCGTGATTGGTGCTTGTGTGTCTGCTGTGAAGTAGCCAGGCACACTAAACTTACATGACTGACATATTGTATCGGCTTCTCTCGGCAATTTTAAAAGTTAAACCAGGCGTCAAATACTCAACCGCTTCTAAAGTGCAAGTGCTCTCGAGTTATGCTCTAATTGATGTAATCGAAAGAAATTTTATCTTCCTTTGCGTATCAATCATGCGAGTGAGCACTGTAGGTTTTGAAGTAGCGAAAACGTTTCGTCCTTGGAGTGGTCTTTGTGGCAGTGAGAAACGGGTGCTACAGAAATTGGTTTTGTTTGGTCATGGGAAAGTTGACTTCGTAAAACACAAGCTATCCTAGAGGCGTCACTTTCATTATAGATTAAAAAGCACTGCAGAACGCAATGGTGATAATCTAATTGTTGCTGTTCCTTCCCACTGAGTCATAAATACTCATTATTGGCCTAGAGATAGTTTGTCTTATGCCGGATGTAAAATAACGTGTTTTTATTTAGAGCCTAACCCTCTCGACTGCCACGTCTTGTCTCATTTGAAGCTCAAAATAAGAAATACCTCTGCGTACTTCCAAATCCTTGAAGTCGAAACTTGAGAAGGAACAGCCTAAAATCTTCAAAACCGCTCATACGAACGCTATTTCCTGCAAGTAATGGATGCTAACTGTGGTCATATTGAGCATCAAAAGATAAAGTTGTTGTTTAGGAACTCCTTTTTCTAATTCATTTTCCAAACCGTTTCCGCAATTTTTGTTTAATTCATAGAAAATTTTCATGTAACTCAAAATATCAATTGCTATCTTATTTACTTTTCTGACAAATGCATTATATTTGTGCATGGATTCAGTAAGTATATTGCCACATGTGCTGTACGTGTTTCATTTCTACAAATTTGTACACGAGTTCACAAAACATGTCAAATTCACTGAGAAATCCTACATAATATCGCAGTTTGCGCTCTAATGTAGCGTATAATGTGCCGGAAGGTCTGGTGCTCTAGTACTCACTCTTGCCTCCATCCGCAGGTCATTTCTGCTCATTCAAAAGCCGTGACAGCGGTGGCATTCTCTCCTGACGGCAAGCACCTCACGTCGTACTCGATGGCTGAGAACAAACTTTCATTCTGGCAAACCTCGACCGGAATTTTCGGATTGGGTTCGTCTCAGACGAAGTGCACAAAGTCGTTCAGCACGGTACCCGTGCCCGAGATCGTGCGCCTCAACCCACAGCGCTCCCCTAAACTCGTGTGGATTTCCAACAAGACCGTGGTGCTCATGCTCTCCGACGGCACGGAACATCGATTTAACGCCTAATGCACTTCTTACCCGTATGATGTTTTGAAATTCCTACCGTCAGGTTGACTTGGCCGGTATTTTTATTGAGTTGTGCTCTGACGGATGTTACCTACAGATCGACAGTGTCCATAACGTCATGCTGAGTTGCTACTTGTTTTATTGTTTTGGATTTTGTCGTCTTCTGTGGCGTCCGGTTGTCTGACTCGAACAAAAATATGCTTGCAGTTAATCCCACCAAAGTTAGTGCCCATTCCATTATAATACCTAAGATATTTTAGTAGCCAAGTTTGTGGGAGGTGTGCAGAATTGCTCCTTTCAGGTTGTCTCTGTGATTCACTCGAAAACGCGTGAAAAGAATTCAGTATGTTTGCTGCTATCGATCAGAAGCAAAGGAAGTAGAAAAGTATTCTCCAATAACAAGCAGGATGACAATGACACTCGGATTATGAAAACTTACTTTCTGTGCTATAGTGTCCCATTCCATTGTTACAGTTTTTTGGCTGTACATACATATTCGAGAATGTTTGTAGAAATCAAATAAAGTGAGATGTCGAAGTTCCTTTCAAAAAACTTTTTTCATTAGAACTAGACTACATGTATTGAAAAAGTATCACATTTTCATTGGGTTTGTGCTCGTAGGTGAAGATTTCATTTGTCAGAGGAGGCGCGGTGTAGAAGGCTGTTAAATCCATGATCTCTGTGAGTCTGCCGTAGTTCCTCTGGGTGCCATCAGTCATCACAACGTTCGACGACGTAAGACATGCGAGTTTAGGGCACGATTGGTCAAGCGGGACTTGTGCTGATTGATCTGAAAATCGAAATTCAAAACTCTTCTCTAGTAAGACGCATCTTTGCAGTACTCAAATCTGGTTGCTCGCAGTCCGGTAAAGAGTGGTTCTATCTCCCCCTAAAGGCTTTGTATACAGGGTGGCTAAAAAACAAATCCAAATTTGCATTGATCTATCTCAAGAGAATACTAACGTCGTTATTTTTTAAGAAATACCATTGTATTTGTCTAATTTTTGTTTAAATTCTTTAAAATTTCTAAAAAGTTCATTCATGAGTATTGAAGCAACAGTGATTATAGGGACCGGTGTCAAAAGTATGCTTGCGCGCAATCATAAAATTAGGATTGCTATTAGGCGAAAACTTAGCACAATAATCCTTTATAACATCATAGCATGTATTTTATAAAATAAATATTTGGTCCCAGTTCCTTACTAACCACCGACTCCCTTCACAAATCCTCCATTTCTCACCGAATATAATTCAATTTTTTTCTCATTGCTGTTATAACTCTTTTTAGTAAATCCAGGTTTTCTTTCAATTAATTAACTTCACGAGAGATTCTCTTCTTCCAGTCTTCTGTGTTTACAGGTGGAGTGGAGTACACTTTACTCTTTAACTGTCTCCATACAAAATAATCGCACGGTGTCAAGTCCGGTGATCTTGGGGTCCACTCCATTGCATATTTTTTCTACTTTCCTCGTCCTGAGCGAGATTTGTTTCAAATTTGAACTAGTTCCTTTATTCGGGTACTTGTTAACATTGTTCAACGTAGAAGTGAACTAAATATTTATTTATTTTATAAGATACATGTAAATGGTGTTATGATGGATTATTGTGTGTAGTTTTCCTGATTAGAAATCCAAATGTTATGATTGTGCGCAAGCATACTTTTGACACCGTTCTCTATAATCAGAATTGCATCAATACTGGTGACGTTATTTTTTAGTTATTTTCACAAATTATGTATAAAAATTGGACAAACGGTACTATTTTTTGAAAAGTGCGACCTTAGTATTTTTTGAGCTACGCCAATTTAATTTGTTTAACCTCCTGTAGAGTGGTAAAAAATCCGTTGCAGGTGATTACTTTTCTCTTTCCTAGTCAATTTTTTTAAACACTGATAGTCCGACTAAAAATGTGTTGCCATGTAACCAATGTATTTTTTAAGTAATTTTTTTCTTGTTAGGAAAGGATCCATTGATGTGAAAATGGTGAATGTATGTTGAAGAGTTCTCCTTCGTAGGACTTTATGAATAGATACATTTCGTAAAGTGTTATTATTAAAGAAGGATTCCAGTTTTGCGTCGCGTCAATAAGGTAAAAAGTATTAAATTTTATTGAATTATCATATGATCGCGTTTGCATGAATGCTGATAGCACAAGCTCAAGGTTGGATTCGCTGATGTGTTCAAAGCGGCACCACTATTGCCGAGTGCACTAAGGCGTGCCCATTTATGATCACTCATCATCGATAATTTACGAGTCAAAATAGGCTCCTTAATTACGGCTTTGGGTTGAGAGTATGAACTTGGCAAAATTCAACGTAGACGCGTTGTCTGTATTACCGACAATTTTATCGTCTGTTCTTTTCCTTGAATGCGTTAGCCTGCTAAGTTCTATTGGGGAAGGAAACTAATTTTAGGGACGGTGCAGTTTTTGGTGAAGAGACTTCCATGTAGGAAGTCTCTTCACCAAAGGAAGAAGTCTCTGTTGCTTCACCATCTTGTGGAAAATTTAATCATTCAATCTCTCGAGTGCCAATTAGGGATGTCGAAACCCAAGACCTTGAATCTGAAAAGTTTTTTGTCACAAAAATTTGTGTCCTGTTAATTTGAAAATTCTGCCTTGTTTATGAACTGCCTTACTTATTCCGTGGATGTATTTTATTGTATTGTCACGTGTTTAAAATATATTGAATAAAGGAAAAAGGTCATGCTGTATGAGCACACTGAAATATTTTTAATTGAAAACTAGATGAATGTAACAACTTTATTTTTGTGACACGCAAAGCTCAACGAAACTCTGCGTAGTGTGATTCATTTAAATGCCTCTGGCGAATTTTCATAGAATTTGCTATCTCCAAAGTTTCGTTTTAAGCAACGAATGACGTGGGCTGCTTTCAGGGATGTTATTAACTGCCTTTACCGGTAGTGGTTCGTGTACCAATTTAATTCATAGGTTTGTAATTTTATATTTTAATAGGCCTTCTCGTATCAGTTTTCCCTTTCGCTTGTCTCCTCGTTTCCTTTTTTGCTACCTTCGCATCAACTTTGTTTTGAGACTGCTTTTAAACCCATTATTTTTATGCCCACCCTCATTTATAACTTTTGTTCTCTGTATTTATAATGCTCTTAATGCAACGAACGGAGAGTTGCTGCCACTCATTCATCATTGGCACTATAGTTACCTTTCTTAGTGTTCGTGCACATCCTTGTTCGATTATTCTTGCGACTCTCGTCTAGAGAGTCGTTAGTTTTTACTAACGGATCGCTGAAACGCTCACCATCTAATGCCAGCGACTCTCCTCCGACTTTTCGTTGTTTAGAAGTATTGATTTTGTGTGTGTATCTGACGATTTCTTTACTCTGTTTGACCTGAAGCTTCTCGACAAGTCCGTAATACTCCCTGTGATGCAAGTCCCGGGGGCCCATTTTGTCCCTAGAATTAAAAAGCATCGTCACGGGATGAGTATCAAGTGCTTACGTTAAGACATATCGCCCGACTAAATTCTATTGCTTTTTAGCTTGGGCTTAGTTAATACTGGGACAAAGGAAGTGTTAATGTAACTGGGTCATTTGTCATCTCGATGTCTACAAATATCCCCTCAGGGGGAACATAGCGTATAATGAGCAATAGGGGTAGGTTAATAGGTTTATCTATCGTGTGCTATAGGGACTGGCGACCCCGAGGGGGCACTGTTAGGATTCCTCAGCCATAGATAGGCCTTCGAAACTTCTGTCTTTCGTGCCCACTTTGTTTCTTTCTCTTGTCATACCTTCTTTACTGATCATTCTTTTTTCTTTTGTTCCTCTTCTTTCTTACTTTACTGTTTAAATGCTCAGGGAATCCTGTGAGGGAACACACCTGTGCATAGATCCCATGTTCCCTGCAGTCCATGCTAAATGGTCTCTTTTTTTTTTTTTGTTCTTTTGAAATCATCTTTGATGTGGCGAGGGAGCCTTAAGTTAATTTACTACTAATAGTAATAATTATGTTCACGAATTTTTTGTGCGCGGCGTAGTCGTATCGTACTCTTCCTACTGTGAACGTGCACAGTGGGGTGTTTTGGGAATGATTTTGATCGTTTGCTTCATTATGACTCCGGCATTATCTTATTGCGCCTACTTGGCATTAAGTAAGTAGGCGTGATGCAGCGAGTTGCTTGCTTACCACCCTGCCGTGTGGAAGTGTCTTAGATGACGTCGGGCGAGGACTGCCCTGTTGGGCGAAAGTGCTCCTGCTTATTTGAATTCACGTTTTGTTTCCGAGGTTCTCATCTTGAACAGGAAATCATGCATTCTTGCTCTAAGCACTAATACTGCCTTTTTTGAATGCAGTGCATTTCATATTCGTATTCAGAATTTTTTATTTAACAGATCTGATAGTGAAATAAGCTTCGTACAGCGTAACCGTCTGCGCACCTTGAAAGATTTTATGTTGGGGAAACAATGATATCGTTGCGGAAGCCTAATCTCTTATGGAAGTTTATAAACAAGCTACACGAATTATATTTATTGTAAACCGTTAAGGCTATTCACACGAGACGTGCTCTTTTAACATGTAATTGTGTCCCGATGAATAGAAGGCCTGGTGTCACATCAGCGAGACTGGCTGCAAGCTGCCTCCTGTGTGCTGCATTACCTCCAATGTAACAATGGTGACTCGGTCCTGTCTGTGAGTACGTTCAAGTCTGCAGGCTAGTGCCTTTATGTTCCTAAATTAGACTCTGATACGTTGACTTCTCATTTGAGCTTCGGGTGTGTTGTGTAGCCGTTGATATGAAGTGTGGTTGTCAGGTCCAGTGTCCCAGGACTCCCCGTGTCCAATTAACTCTTGCTCCTCTGTTGGCCTCTTTAGTCACGCTGGCTGATCAGTTTGTTCTGCAAATTGTGCTTTCTGTATTGGGTAGACATTCTTGGTGAAGAGCATATCTTTTATTCGCGTAAGATTAATTATTACTTTAAGGTAATGCCTGTATATTCCTTGTAAAATATCTGTGGTTGTACAATATTATTCTGTGTGTGCATAGTTTGAGTTATGTTTTGCTTTAATTTATCGTGATTATACCTATAAAAAAGGGTGTTATGCATCAATTTTATTAGTTTGTATGTAGTGAAGTAACCGTAAATATTATTTCGGGTATTTTTATTATTATTTATGGGCTGCTTATTTGCATTGTTAATTCTTTTATTTTCAGATTTATTGCCCGTCTTAATATCGGAACTTAGCAGTCCTTTAATAGTTTGATCTGGAGGGAGTTTTCTGCGGTATACCATTACTATTGGAGTAGCTCGCCTGGGTGGTCAAGTGGGTTCCTGAGCTACATTCTAAAGGTCATGCTGTTCTTCGTATCCCTCGTAAGTGCCCTCTAGAGAATTGTCGCTCTCAGGGTGTCCTTGTCACTCGCAGCAGAATCAGCAGTTGGTCTTTGCAGTCATCAGTTGTGGGTTTAGCGGTTAGGCTCCATGTTTTATTTTTCCGGCAGGAGCAACCATGCCGTAGACTCCTTTCTTCGATGAGTGCCTTCTTTTCTGCTTCTTCCTCTTCTTCCCCGTTTCACCTTTCCATCTTGTTCTGGTGTTCGCGCTGACTTGCTTTTACTGGCTGTAGCGAGCCATGGCTCTGAAATTTGTGCCCAGCGGCATCACACAAAGTGAAACCTTACCGAGTTTTGCGGTGATGCGCGTTGCTGTTCTGTGGCAATATTGATTTGCGAAAAGAACCTCGTATACAAAGATTGTGATGGAAGTAATATCCTAAATGCAAGTTGTTTGTCTTGAGTTGGACAGGTCTTTATGTGATCTCCCCTGTCTCTCGCGTAATACGTTGGACCACACTACTGCACTATCGAACTCTGGTGCAATTCTTCGCAGGTTATAAATTTCAGCTGCGTAAGTGCCTATATTCCTTTGGCCATTGCTGGTGGTTGATTCTGGATAATTTTGTAGTCTGTGTAAAATAAAAAGACAGTTCTTCCATTAGAACTTAAATTAAGTAATTTATTCTTTGATCTACCCTAACTTATTTCATGTTTTTAGCAATTTCATTTTGTGGTGCTAGAGCCTGGAACGCTGATACCTGCGCTAATCCTGAAAGGCACGAGGCTTCTTGGCTTGTACTAGGACCAGAAGTTAAATTATATTATTTTGGAGTTGTTTATGAGTATGAACAATTTGCCAAAATTAATCTCACAAGTGAATGAACTTGTATTTTGTGTCCTATGTGAATGACATTGATTTATTGAAAGAACTCTAGTTCAGTTACGACAATGAAGAACTTGTGAGTATTGAGAGCTACACAGCTTTCAACTGTGTGTTAGTGTGTACCCGTGATACCTAGCCGAGGTACGATGCTGTTGCAGTGGAGACAGACGAGGGGATCAGAAGAAGGTTACTACTGTAGTGAAGGATCATGTAGCACAACACATGCACTAAGGTGTCTCATATTCTGGTA
This sequence comes from Orchestia grillus, assembly GCA_014899125.1. Taxonomy (NCBI): domain Eukaryota; kingdom Metazoa; phylum Arthropoda; class Malacostraca; order Amphipoda; family Talitridae; genus Orchestia; species Orchestia grillus. The sequence goes on along the minus strand of VOMN01104131.1, from coordinate 3,354 downwards.
TGTGAACGGAACTCTTAAGTTCGCATAATAATGTGAAATCAGTTATTTTTTGCTTGAGTTGCTAAAGTTCGAATTTCAAAATGCAGTTTCTGTCGTTAATTTTTTTTCGCCTTAATGAGACGTTACCTGCCACTGTTAAAACACTCTTAGTGCGAGTACGGTTAGTGAACTGAGACTATAAGAATTCTTAATTAGATAGTTGAAAACACTCCATTTTGTATCCATTAGATTTTCCATCTCGGCAAGCATTTCTGGCCAAATGAATATGACGTCCGTCTTCGGTTACGAGATTAAAAATTTCACACTAGAGCAGTCATGGTGGATTATTATTAGTTAGCGTGTGGTGATGTTGATCAACAACCATTCGCTCATTTCTCTGCCTTGAAAGACCGTGTCACCTTAATGCATATGGGATCACATATTTGTAAAACAGAATTCCTTCATCTGTCATCATCAGTTTTCCTTGTCAGGAAATTTATGCGTGTTCACTCGTGTTCACTCTCTTTCTGTGAATCTGTAGTGAGCTCAAAAATTGTCCTAATATTTTTGTTAATTTTTTGTTTTCCTTGCCAATTATCATTTCTCCCTTTTGGTTACGAAGAAACTGTACTGAATTTTGTAGCTCACTATTTTATTTTGCTACAGTTCAGTGATTTCATGAGAAATGACTAAGGGCATAAATTCAATGTATTTTCAAGAAAGAGACGTAAGCTTGAAGTTAAGACTCTTAGAGGGATCAATCTTGCTAAATTTTTGTTTTAGTTTTTTTTAGCTTGAATGATTTCCACTACCTACGATTTCAGAATATACTTGATATGTGGCTTCTTTCTAGCTTGGCTTCGTGCTTGAACACCGGTGGAATTTTATAGCGTAAAGATAAAACTATCAGCAGCACATTATGGTACACCCTATGTGTAGTTTTTTGTAGTCGTGTCAAACCAAAGACTTCCCCTTGCATTTCTTTAGATTGTGCGGTTATTATCGAGTGAGGGGTAGGGCACTCAACGGCTAACTTGAATGATCAATGAAAGATCACTTGGAAATCAAATACTATTCTACAGCATTTAACTTCTACAGCAGAGTTGAAGGTAATTTAAAAATGTAGCTAACGTGTGTTTGTAACAGTCGTTGTGAGTTTAAAGTTTGTGTCGAGATTTCTTGCGTGTATGTGGAAATTGTGTTTTTTATTTTGTTGTGAATAGACTGAAAAATCGCGCGCGCGTGTAGCTTTTATGAATGTTAATTGAATGAACAATGTTCCTTGTTATATGGTCATATAAATTAGTCTTAATGTAGTCATTAATATCATTGTTAATGTGTCCTTGTGAATCGTGTTATGAAGGAAATATGTAAACTTGAACAATATCCGGCCGAAAACACCGTCAGTAATCCACAGTTTTTTCCTTGCTGTACCTTTCGAAAAAAATCGATGATCATCATTTATCTTTCCTTTCACGAAGGAACGTTAAATGAAGCCGACATTATTTTGTCGGTACAAAACTGAGAGTGAAGCAGTTGCTGACCCCTCACTGCTGCGTTCTTTCTATGCTCATCTAATATGGACACGGATTGAGTGCTCGCTTCAAGTCGACGGTTATTTTTCCCCACAATTTTCTGCCAGCAAATTGTGTCACTGCGCTATTTATGTTTTTCAAAACTCAAAATCCGACAAGTCTTAAAACCTGAGGTGAAAATGACAAACGTGGAAAGTGAAACTCCGTCACTTCTGGAAACACTCCTGTATGCCTTCGTCAACCTCTTGGGCCTGCATTGGGGGGGGGNAAAATATTTATTACCTATCTTAGTCGGACGAAGTTTACTTGCTTTCTAGGATTTTATGTGAGCAACCCCCTTTGGGGTTATGTTGAAGGGGAGTGTCTTTCAGTGTATCTACATAGAGAGCTTGGCACTTCCCAACAGTACATAGGGTTCGTGAGCTACATCCCGAACCTCTTTGTTAGGATCGCATCGAGTGGAATGCGCTAATGGTGATTAAACTACTAATGTTACAATTATGTGTGAGGCGCTTACAGCGGTTACTGATAGTAACATTCGCAAAAATGTTAGTTGTATGAATTTGATAATAATCTTCATGTCTTTATTTGCGTTTTCCTCATGCACGTGTGACGCTGTTTCAACGTGACCGAATTATGCCTCTGTAGCGTATAAATCGAATGCCAATAATCGTTCCAAAATGAAACAGTTTGCTGCTTCTTTAAGGTTTTAATCACGCATGTTTGTCACAAATTGTATCAAAGTATAGGTGCTATCTTTTCTCGTTTCAGACAGAAATAATGTGAGGCATCACGCGATCTTGACATTTTTTCTTAGTTTTGTAATAACTTTTCCCTTACGTGGAAAAAACGATTGTGCTCAGGCAACTAATGCATGTTAAGCCCTCGTTTCCATTTCTCTGCTGTTTCCATTCCTCGTTTCCATATCGTCTGCTAAGTTTTACTCGCATAATGCCAGCTTTGCCGCAAAATGGTTAAGGTGAATCTTGCGCATTAATGACCATTATCAAGACCGTAACTATTGGTTGAGGTTGATGACGCTAGTGTTTGTCGAACTGTATGTTTTAAGTACTGTCCATCGCTCTAAAATAAGTTAATTGAGTAGTAAAATTTTACGAATAATTTTTATAAAGGAAAATCTTAAACTTGAAATGGATAAATTCACAGAGGCGGAATGGACACATCTTGCTTTTATAATATTTATTAAAAGCACTAGAACTTTCGAGTGTATTCGCTACTCATCATCAGTAGAATTTGAGAAAGAAGAAAAAGTACGCAGCTTGAAATACTGTAGAAGCAGATTCTTAGTTACACAGAGTAAAACATACGAGAAAAATGACTAAACACGAGTTCAGATGGTAAGAGTAGGTCAATTGTTCCCGCGGTCGGAAGAGGCAGATTTTACTGGATAATGATGCCCTCTTGAGTACTCAAATCCGCAGTGGTTGCCGACTGGATTACTTTCAAGTTTGCTTTCAATATCGGGTGGTCACGTGCGTGGTCTCTAATGTTACTCAGGTGGTGAGGCTAGTGGTTTACCTGTCCGAAAGGATATACCCGCATGTAGAAAAGTTGTTTCGCAAAAATTCAGGAATCTTCTCCTTTGTGCGAAACAAGTTACCAATTATTAAATTATTACGAAAAGATGCTCAAAGTGTGATACCTGATGAAGATTTTAGAAGCAACATGTTTCTACCAACCAGCCTTCGTGATTTTATTCATTTAAAAGTCAAGTGACTTGTGCTAAGCACTTCATATCGTTTGTGATATTTCTCAAGTACGAATGGTTAGATGTTACCTGGGTCCTTACGTATTATCGGGAGGACCTCATTCCCAAAGA
>VOMN01104129.1:0-15609 GCA_014899125.1 Orchestia grillus | reverse complement strand
GCCTGCCTCTGCGTTGAGCCCACACCGCGGCTTGCCTCTGCGTTGAGCCCACACCGCGGCCTGCCTCTGCGTTGAGCCTACATCGCGGCCTGCCTCTGCACTGGGCCCACACCGTGGCCTGCCTCTGTGTTGAGCCCACACCCCTGCCTCTGCGCTGGGCCCACACCGCGGCCTGCAGACGGAATCTTGCTTCAGGTGGGGTTGTGGCGCCGAGGTCCTGTTGAGGTCCTGTTGGGGTCCTGTTGAGGTCTTGTTGGGGTCCTGCTGAGGTCCTGCGGGCGGTGTTTTCGACTTCAGAGCAATTTCAGCGGTCTCTTGCGGCAATATCAGTGATCCCTCTTGGTAATTTCAGTGATAGCTACTACCAATGTTTCACTGTCAATTGTAACGCCATCCTCAGTCGCAATTTCAGTCGAAATTTCAGTGGCAATTTTAGAGACGAACGGTCAGTAGAACCTCGCTGGGGCGTCAGTAGCAGCTGGACTTCTCAGTTTCAGCGGTGACTTTCTTTGTCATTTTAAGATCTAAAGAGCTCAATTGATGGCCTCAGCTTCGCCTGAATTTCTTCCGTGTTCGCTGGTGCTGCCTCAATTTCAGAAACTTTCTAAATAAAAGTTCAGCATAATGCGGTGCTTCAAGGGGCATCTGTAACATCTACAAGTCTTTTCGACATTTTATACTTCTCAATAACTTCCTGATGAAACATGAAAAGGGCGTAAACTTCCGTAGCTGGACAATATTTTGGCTTCCAATATTTGATTGACACAAAGAACCGATCATGTTTTAGTTAGATTTTTTAAATTATCTGAAATCGCTGAGAAGTAAACGTTAGGCATGAATGGATTGAAATCCCTATCATTTAACAATAGAAGGCCGCATGGCTTAAAAGAACCCATTCTCAATCTCCAATCCCAACAACTAGCTTCAATAAATTTGATTCTGAATCCCTAAGAATATTCAATCCCCTTCTAATGCATTTATTCAGCAAGAAAACATCAGTTCCTCACTTGACGATATACGTATCTTTTTATTCAATTCTTGTGATTTGGACGGTTGGGTCACCCTGGCCTTGCCGCCTTTCCAGGTAGCGTTGAACAGCCGCATGTGCTGACTCCAGCGTGGTGACTTGGGGGCGTTGTGAACGCTGATCTTTCTCAGGGAGCTGTGTGGTGCGTTATGTCGTGTACGCAATATGCATGCAGTGTACGCAACATGCATGTAGCGTACGTAACGTGCATACAGTACCCGTAACATGCATACAGGGCACTCAGTTCAGTTGCAAAGAAACAAAATCTCATCAGCCTCCCGCCAGCCGCCCTGGCAGCTTCTAGCGGACTCCTAACTGGGCAGCGAAGAAGGCGAGCTCTGCATGATAAGTTTACGGTCTCATTTGAAAGTAATTTGATGAGGCTCGACTAATTTGCCAGCTGTCTGCGTAACTCCTGCAATCCGTGGACGCTTGCAACTTAGCGAACCTTCGGTCTGAAGTGAACGACGAGAGCCGTGGGNGCGCACTACGTGTCCAGTTTGTCAGGGGTCTAGTCAACGACAGGGGTCCAATTTACGACAGGGGTCCAGTTTACGACAGGTCTCCAGTTTACGACAGGGACCCAGCTTACAACAGGGGTCTAGTTAACGACCGGGGTCTAACTTACGACAGGGATCCAGCTTACGACAGGTCACCAGTTTACGACAGGGTCCAATTTACGACAGGGGTCCAGTTTACGACAGGTGACCAGTTTACGACAAATGCCCGGTGTACGACATGTATCTAATTTACCAGCCAAGTATAGTCGTCCCCCACATCCCAATTAAAAATCGAAGGCGTTTTTGCGAAGTGTTCATGTCGTGGTAGGTAAGATCGCTTGCGGTATTTTAGGTTGAAAAACTCCAACTCTTGCTAAATAGCTAACATATCTCCTTTTTTGACAGTTAAAAACGGCTATTTAATCTTTAAATTTCATTTCGAACATTTCGGCATGAACTTCCTTTCTCGGTTCTATTTCAGCCTTCTATGGCTTTATGTAGGCCTTCGATGACTCCGGATCAGCCTTCCGAGGCTCCGAATCAGTTTTCCGAGGCTCCGGATCAGCCTTCCGAGGCTCCGGATCAGCCTTCTGAAGCACTGCATCAGCCTTCCGAGGCTCCGGATCAGCCTTCTGAAGCACTGCATCAGCAATATTTCAAATATTAAAATTGGCTTTGCAATCTTTGAAACCTTGGGACTAGTTCACGCATCTCACCCTATATCACAATGATGTATTAGTCTTTAAAGGTATCGCATGGAATCTTCCGTTACCAAATAAAAACCTTGGACCTTTTGACGCGAAGAGATGCACGGTATTCCTTGCGCTATGGGGCTGACACTTGGGCTAAGGCGCAGATAAATAATATCTACAATTACGAATTTATGCATGTGTATTTCAGTACATATTCATATGCATTAACAAATTCCTGCACAGACTAAAACATTTCCGGTTAATTTCTTTCAAAGTGCACGTTTAGCCTTGAGCATAGTTCAGGACGGGCATGCATCTGTACGTGTTCGTCTCACCAGACACTGCTTAGGACTACGTCCGAAGCACTTAACATGTTCATTACACCAAGGATTTAGCTCTCGTACAAAGACAGTCATTTTCCATTTATTCAAAGCGTGTATTATCTCCGAGCACCTCCCACAATGAGGAGCTGGCATCGTGGTTACGCGTTAAATGTTCAACGCACAGACGCTCTCAACGCTCGGTGCTGCCCAGCGGCGTCGACAGCTGTCGGTCTCGACTGTGGTCTGCCTGCCAAACTTCTCTTCCCTACTCGATCTTCGACAAAGCTGAGCTCCTACGCCTTGTTGGCATTTAAATTTTATGAGTGAAGAGCCAAGCTTTATGAATTTAGGGTCGAGAGCGGCCTAAAGTCGTGTGTTCTGACCTTCTACAGCCTTCACCTACCCGTTAATTTTTGCTACTTGTCGACCTAGAATCAGCTTAAATTTTTAACTTGGATGGAACACTAGATTGATTCCAGCAAACATCCTCTCTACCTTCTTATTTACTTCCTAATCACGACACAAATACTTTCTGTGCTATTTGATGCTCCCTTTAAATGATAACCACTCTGTGCAGGAAGACGACTATAGTGCGGTTGTTAACTGAAACTAATCTATCGCCGTTTGCAGGGGGCGAATGTGTCCAGTTCAAGAGGTTCGCAACTTCACGCTCATTTACATTTACTGTAATTGGACGCACGAAGAGAGCGGTGGAAGTGCCCTCCCCCACCTGCCCTCTGGTGCACACCTGCGGGTCACAATTTTATGCTGAGCGCCGCGCGCTGCGAGTGTGAGCTGCTGGGTCCTGTTCAACGTTCAGCTCTCTGGGTCATTGAGGCAGTTTTGGGCAGATCTTCTCTGCAGACGAGAAATTGGCTAGCGGCCGCTGGCAGATCTCGGCAGTAGAGCTCTAAAGCGGTCGTAAAAACTGCGCCACTGCGCTGCAACTCCACTGGTAGCCAGTGGATGCAGCGGAATTAACTGCGAGCCAGTGGATGCAGCGAAATTAACTGCGAGCCAGTGGATGCAGCGAAATTAACTGCGAGCCAGTGGACGCAGCGGAATTAACTGCGAGCCAGTGGACGCAGCGAAATTAACTGCGCCGATGTAACAGGGACGTAGGAGAAGCAGCACTGCATCGAGTTGTTGGATACCGGACTAGCGTGGTCCTGACTGCAGCGCAGCGGGGGGCGGGCGGAGCCCCCTCCACTTACGTCCACTGTTAGTTCTCCTACGGGGTGGAGGGGCTGGAGGAGGAGGGAGGATTTGGGGAAGAGCATAAGGGGGAATCGAGCACTGAAAGGGGTTTGGACATGCCAGAAGAAAAATTGAAATTCTAATGATGTGGATTATACTGATGTGATTTTCAATTGTAGCTCATGCGCACGTCGGAGAGACGTGCAGAGCGACGTCTGCAGTGCAGAGCGGGCGGGCCAGCAGACGGGGACCACGCGCTGCACATACGCGCCCCACATGCCTACTCCCCCGCAGTCCCATCCTGTTATAGGTGGCAGTTGGGGCGGGTATGAGAACGGCGGTATCTCTACGACACAATCTCCAAAATCATCGTGATCTCCACCATCGATTTGGATTATGATTATGAAGTGTATATTTTCCTTACTCCACGTAATCTCTACGCTCCAGATAATCTCCACATAATATCCATGCTCCATATAATGCCCTTATGATCTCGATGCACCACAAAATACTCTTATAATCTCCATGCTCCATATAATCTCCATGCTTTGCATAATACTCCTATGGTCCCCGTGCTCCACATAGCCCCCTTACTATCTCCATGCTCCACATAATCTCCTAACCCTACGTGGAGAATTTAGTCTCTTAGGCCTGCAGAGGGAGAAACTCCTCCGTCCATCTCCATGCCGACTGCCACAACTCAGATGAAGTTCGTTACCTGTTTGCAACCGTGCACACTAACTTTCATCTAATTAAATAAGAACAACAAAGACCAGCATAAATAAGGATAACAATTCCCATGTAATTGAATGGGGATAATGAAGGCCGGGATAGATGTTCAGAAATATGAGAGAGAGGACGCTGCCTTATCGTATCCTGGATTCTGCTCAGACAACAGACTGGTTAGGGCAAGTCGTATCCTGGATACGCGATGCCGTGCGAATAGAGTTTCCGCCGTGTGAGGTGCGAAGGCATGAGCGTCTGCGTGCCATTCGGTCTGGAAATTTTGAGAGGCAACGCTGGAAAAGTGAAAAATAAACAAGCAGCTAAATTAGTAAAGATGAAATTGTTGACAAGTAGAAACTGTGTGTGATGTGGCAGTCTACTTGACACTAAAGGCACTCGTAAAGTCCTTGCAGTCTGGGTACGGCATTTCCTTTTAATTTGCCCCGCAGAGGGACCAGAAGCGAACTCGTTCGCAGGTCCAGGGCTGCACAAGCAAGGGATAGCTTCCGCACCTGGGGTCTGATTTGACTGACGGGAAACGGGAGTCGGGCAAAATGCTTCTCCTTCGCCGAATGTTGGCAACATAACTCGTGTTTTAGCATGGATAATTGGATATGCCGGCGAAAGCAGCTTACAGTCGTAGCAAAATCCAGACGTAAGCACACCGAAGTGACGCGGAGCACCTCCGCCTTCCCTGGCGCTGGGAACACTGCGTCGGAACATTGCGTGTATTTGTGTATTTGTGGTCTGCGGTAGCCAAGATACAGGACAACACACATCAGCGCCAGGCTCGTGGCCGCAATGGGGCCGAGGGACTGAAGTCGAGCTGGATATGAAGCTCCTGAGTCATATTTGCTTAGGAAACGGCGCTAAAACTGAATAAAACTGAGGAATTATAGCCCAAGACTTGGCCTCAATTTACATTCATAACCTGGAACTGAATTTAGCTTAGATCGTATCGGCTCCGAGGCACGGCTCGTTGCGTGCTGTGTGTATGCCACGGTGGAGATTAGCGTTGATGTGGACTGTGAAGCGATGCAATTCATGCATAGCATTTAAATATGAACAAAGTTACGCTGTTTATTGAATTCAAGCAGCACGCAATGCGATCTCTGGCTGACGTCAGCGTCAAGCATCCCTGCAGTGGATATGTGACGTCTGGCTTGCAATAAGGTCTCCGCTGTGCTCTGCCTTCACCTGGGACACCTGGCCACATTTTTGTTAGTTCAACGAATGAGATCATTCCCTAGGTCGAGTAGTATTGGTAGTAGTGGTATCATTCCCCAGGTCCAGTAGTAGCAGTAGTGGTATCATTCCCCAGGTCCAATAGTAGCAGTAGTGGTGTCATTCCTTAGGTCGAGACGCGCTGCAGCGCTCGAAGGAATCCCACATGTTGTTCAAACAGGACAGCCAGACGCGCTGTTGCCCCATTGAAGTGGGCACCAACAGGGCAACAGACGCACTGTTGCCCCATTGAAGTGGGCAGCAATAGGGCATCAAAATTAATTAAAAAGACAAAACATACAGTAGCGAATGCACAATTTTGGGCCTGCACGTCTGCTTCAGACCATCCAGACAGGCTGATGCTGCTCGTGACAAATGGGGTATTCGAGACGGCGATCTCTGAAGTTTGCTCCACACGCGTCTGTAAGTTTTAATTTATGCTGATGAGTTCATCCCAGGACCCATCATCGCGAGGCCGCCCCATCTGCAGCGCCGGGCGAGACCGACAGCCCGATTGACTGTCTCTAACATGTTCAGCAACTCTCGCTGCGAGAGCTCGGCAGGCGGAACCCTGATACTGAGAAGCGGACAATTATAGCTGCAGATAAGGCAGGATTAGTACATTAATCCAATGGGCTTTTAGACGAGAGTCTTTTACCTTCCCTGCATTAAGCTGTCGTGTTTAAAAATGGAGGCCCACTTAGCCTCCTTCTTTCAAGTCTTCGGTGCAACATTATTTGGTGAACTCAATGCATGTACCTCCCCCCTTCTCGACCCCCGCCTCCACTCCTGGAGTTTGTTGGAAATTGTGCGGGAGTCTTACTTTACTATGTCTTTTATTCCTCAATAAGTTAGAAAATTCCTAACAAACAGCAATGAATAAGTCACTGATGATCAAAATACATTTTTAGCTTCTTGAGATTGACCGAAACCCACGCACAAACTCCAGCAAATGACAACAAGGCTCTGCAGACTCCTGCATGCAGCCTAGTCCTGTCGTGCAGACTCCTGCATGCAGCCTAGTCCTGTCCTGCAGACTCCTACATGCAACCTAGTCCTGTCTTGCAGACTCCTGCATGCAACCAAGTCCTGTCCTGCAGACTCCTGTATGCAGCCTAGTCCTGTCGTGCAGACTCCTGCATGCAGCCTAGTCCTGTCGTGCAGACTCCTGCACGCAACCTAGTCCTGTCGTGCAGACTCCTGCACGCAACCTAGTCCTGTTTTGCAGACCACCGCGAGGAGCAAAAAAGACATTAAAGCCTTAGGATTTTCAACGATGGTGCCTGATGTCGCCGTCAGCTCCGACACCACGGCGTGTCAAGCGTCGAGTCTTGTTAGATATTTTAGTGCGGCCAGTGTCGCCTGCGTGGCTGTAAAGTCATCCACGCGAGCGGGGCCGTCCCAGCAAGTGGGGCCGTCCCGGCAAGTGGGGCTGTCCCAGCAAGTGGGGCCGTCCCAGCAAGTGGAGCCATCCCAGCAATTGGTCCCAGCAAGCAGGGCCGTCCCAGCAAGCAGGGCCGTCCCAGAGAGCGGGGCCGTCCNATTGGGGCCGTCCCAGCAAGTGGGGCCGTCCTAGCAATTGGGGCCGTCCCAGCAAGTGGGGCCGTCCCAGAAAGTGGGGCCGTCCCAGAAAGTGGGGCCGTCCCAGCAAGCGGGGCCGTCCCAGAAAGTGGGGCCGTCCCAGCGAGCCACCAGGCCTCTCGCAGGACCCAGGTCTGCTGCTGCGTCGCCTCTAGCGTGGCCCAATTAAGCATCCCTGCAAGACCATCCAGCCTTCTCTCTCAAGAAGAATGATAATGAGATCAATTCAGGAATCCGTTGTGGTCCTCATAGAGGAGTTCAGCGCATTTTAAATAATGCTACAGCGTTGTTTCTTCACGGTTGAATAATGCAGGAACAATAAACTGTTTTGCGGTAGAATTTGGATTCATAAAATCGCTGAAGTGACTGGAATTTCACGCACTAGTACACAGAAGCCGGTCAGGTGACTCAGTAGATAACTCGTTACGACCTGTAATAAGTTTGTGGTATGGGGCCGATCTCGTCAGGGCACATAACTCGAGAGCATAATGAAGTTTCGCAGCCCTGTTGACAGCATGATGTGTATCTTGGATGATGTATTAACGTCCTCCGTGCTACATGTACAAACCGACTATGACGGGCGCTTTTGATGAGGGGGTACGATTTCTGGACGTCTTAGGCGTTTCTAACCGTGCCCAGCTACAGAGTTTGCCTTGATATATTCAGCTATACCCAGCAATGCCCAGCTGCTTCCAACTGTGCCCTGTTATGCCCAGCAAACTGTCTGTAGCCCTTGATCAACCCAGCGTCCAGCACGTGACCCAGCAGGCTGTACTTTAGGGCCCATGTAATTTGTAGCATTTGAGGTAAGGCGTCGGGGGATGGGGGAGCGAGGGGACCAGCTGGAGCACGAGGTCGGGCGGGCGAGGGGACCAGCTGCTGGAGCACGAGGTCGGGTGGGCGAGGGGACCAGCTGGAGCACGAGGCCCATGAGCGAGGGGACGAGCTGGAGCAGAAACGATTTCGGTGCAAAATGCAATGGAAAATTTCGCAATGTTTCCGAAAAGAAATACTGCAGAATGTCAACACTTTCGTCAGCGGCGGAAGGTTGAATCGCGAGTTGAATGGGTTCTCTGCTCCATGCTCTACGGTACATAGGTAAAAATAACGGTACATAGGTAAAAATAACGGTACATAGGTAAAAATAACGGTACAAAGGCTCTTTTCGCTGTGCGAAAAAAAAGAGCTATTGTACACCCGAGTGAAATGAGCACACCGCACCTTTTTTTAAGAGCGTGAGAATTCGTAAACTGCCTTAATTTCAATAATTTTATTCGGGGACTTGTATGTATAGCACTATTATAACTAGCAATGGTTCAAATATTCTCGAATTAATTTCTGCTTAAACTTATTCCATGACCCTGTAACAATCAGCATAAGTAAATGAACAATTTCATATTCCTCCTGAGCCGAATCCGAACACGGTGGTCCCTCTGAGGAATGGAAGCTTGCGATCGTATTCCATCGAATCTGAACCGAATCCAACTCCTGCCCTCATTTAATACAACTTTCGAAGCCTATCTCCTCTCGACTCATTAAGTACGGGAATACATGTATATACACAAGTGTACCCATATATCTATGTATTTGCGAATGTACGAATGTATGTGCAAATAACTATGTATGTACGAATGTGTACATCTGTCCTTACATATTTAGGTGAACGAATGTGATGTTTACCATAATTATTTAATTAAATCATTCAGGCTTTCATTAGTTCAAAGTGACTTCTTTCGATATCTTCTAACGAATTTATTTTGCCCACTTTACTTTGACTAAAAAATACTTATTTCTTCCGCTATAGTTTGTCAGTCATTACCTATTGAATGTTTTACTCTGCCTTCATTCAGTGTACTCGTGGTAGATAAATGTTACAGAGCTTTCAAAGGGGTCAAAGGTAACAGGGCCACGAGAAAGCATCAAACATCAAAAAACACGGCTAAAAGAAAGCATCACACATCAAATAACACGGCTAAAAGAAAGCATCACGCATAAAATAACACGGCTACAAGAAAGCATCAAACATCAAATAACACGGCTACAAGATAACATCACACATCAAATAACACGGCCACAAGATAACATGAAACATCTAACATGGCCAATTCGAATTAAAAACTATAACACCAATGCAGGTAAAAACAAACTCGCCTTTAATCAAATTCCACTTGATAGCTTTTGACCCCAGTCTTGCTCATCATCAGTGTAGAGTAAATGTGCGGAAGAAATGGAATCAGCCACATTGATTGAAATTCAAATCAAGCTCTCTTAAATGTAGAAGAGAAGGCAAAATATTGGTGCGGTATCCAATGCAGTGCATCTATTTTGAAATGTGCATTTATTTTCAAATGTTCAGTCGTTCAGAATAGAGCACTGAACGCTACAGTGCTCCTCAAGGGCCCTGAGAGGCGGTCTTATCCTCAGCAGTTCAGTCGAGTCCGCAAATTTGAGAAGATCGGATCGTTTACAGCTTCCCGGGAAGACTGTGATCAGGATCAGGCCCCATGTGATCACCGCGTTGACAAAAACTACAATGGATTGCCAAGGTAAGTCGAGGAAGGTACAAAAAGTGAACTGAACACTTAAAAAATGCAGCATAATTTGCTGTACTTAGAGCGGCGGGGGCGGCACTGTTCCGTGCACGAACGCGGGGCCCGGCAGGGGCCGGACCGATTCTTATCGCAGGAAAGCGGCAAATTGCAGCGAGTTTGCCCGACTTCCTTCGTCTTTCTGGCGGCAATTATTCTCGCAGGGGAAATGAATTAGTCATAACTTTCATCAATCCGTCGCAAATTGCTGGGATCGAAGCCCTGGAGGATAAACGGTGTTGGTGCAGGCAACTTGTTCCGCTGGTCGTGCTGCCGGCCGACCTAATTAGTCTTAAAACTCGCTGCACCGCGCGTGTATTTGCATAAAACGAACCAATGCTATGCCATTAATATTCGTCACTGATATACTGCAAATATATGCGTGCGTGGATATCAGGGCTGGTCGTCCCATAACTTTCCCCGTAATTTGCAGGCTCACCATAAGGCACTTGGCCGATAGCTGCAATTGAGACGCGCTCGCCGCAGCTCGTGATCGCCACCCATCCACGGCTTGGAAAAATAAAACTTCACTTTATTTATCCGACATGGTTTCATTTTCCGACGAAATAAGCGTTAAAAGCTTGGTGGTCTGGTCGATTCATTCCTGACGTGACGATTACGTCGATGCGAGTGTTTGAAATTGCGTTGAAATTTGCGGCTGGGGCGATACTTGTGTGCCGCGCCCACACCGCCTGACGCCCTGCGCCGGAGAGGGCGGTGTGCCGTGACCGTGTGCAGACGTCCCTTTGTGACTAATTTAACACCTTGACTCCGAAGTGGGTCATATATGGTACACGCGATCATCTAACCTAACCTAATGTAACCAAAGCACTATCATGTACAAACACAAATTTTTGAGTTTACTTCAAATTTGTGCTCATCAATCGAATGAATAAGCTAGTTCTGATCCGAAAGAAAATTAATAGAGTAACCGAATTTGTGAAACGAAATTCCTTCATTTTTAAATTTACAGTAGAGATATTTGTCGGCATATTATTTTACCAGTGAGGAGAATCGGAGCCAACGTGTTAACTTTAGTGACTAACTTAACCCTAGTGAATAACCAAGCCTGAATGACTAACCTAACCTTAGTGACTGACCGAACTTTAGGGATTAATTTGACCTTAGTGACTAACCTAACCTCTGATGATGGTTAGGTCTGCTAACTTAACCTTCATTTCTACAGCATGTACGTTGACAGAAATGGCACCAAATGTCAAAAAGCTTGCAAATCAGTGTCAAAAATGTCCCATTCCTTTGATTGTATGTATATATGGCCAGCTCTGAAAGATTATACTGGGAGCAATAAGTACTCCAAATTATGGCCAGAGTAAAAGCGAATTTCAGAAGTAGCTGAGATCGCTTCCCTCTTGCAGAGGCATGCGAGAACTGGACGTCCTGTTATCCTAGAGACTGGAGGCCTCCACCGCCCCAGAGACTGGAGGCCTCCACCACCCCAGAGACTGGAGGCCTCCACCGCCCAAGAGACTGGAGGCTTCCCTCGCTCTCGAAAACCTGACCCCAAGAGTCCTGTCAGCACACTAATGTCAGCGGAAGCCGGCGAAGGAGTGCAGTCGGGATGTCGTATGACTGCAGCCACACAAACGTGCGACGGCGACGGAGGTGCGTGTGAGGCTCCAGTACAGGTGTAGCAATGCAGGTGCGTAGCGCTCGTCACATACAATCAGAAAGAAGTGACAGCGCTCACATATTCGCTACAGGAGTCCCCACGTGTTGCTCCGATCGACGTTTTCCGGCACCTTCGCTCTAATACAGCAAAAGAATCAGTAGAATTACACCACTTATTGATAGAGCGTACTTCGGCGGTGACAGCCCGTTTCGGTGAGTTATTCAAGGAGAGATGATGATAGACTCACCGTCAGAAATGCAAGGCATTAACCGGAGAGTACTGTTCTCAAGACACGAGAATCAAGCGCCTGAAAGGCTTTACTGAGAGCTACAAATCGAGGGGGCTGGTGTGCAGGCGTTCTTAGAGATGATCGAAGCAATTGGGAGGGGGCCCTGCGAATTTCTGCCTCTGCAGCCGGACTGAGCACGGTTGATTGTGGGCTTCAGAGGACAAGTTGCGATCAAAGACTTCTTGGAGCGGCATTGTGAGTTTTGCGTGCTCGTGTGACAGGCTTGTGACAGGCGTCAGTGCTGCGGGGCTGTGCTTCGTGTGGTGTTGTTGCTCAGGGCAGGAAAGAAGTTTATTATTAATTGTTGCTCATTCCTATGCGTTCTAGAGTTAAGCTGTTCGTTGCGCCACACTAGCTCTAAGCGCCCTCAAAGTTCTACAGAGACCCTTCAGTCCTGGCTCAACGTTTCCGCTATTCTGCAATGCTGCCAGCCTGTGTTGAGCTGGAGGACCATCACGGCTCTCGCAGCACATCAGCCAAGCACTACTGGGACACATGTCGTAGCTAGAGGCATGTAACACAATTTAAAACGCTTGATCCAATTCGAACGGCTACTTATGTGTTAACGACTCGGGGGATTAAGATTATTTAAAGCAGAAGTAGAATAGCTAAACATCTTAATTGAAATATTCTCGCCAAACCGTTCGNAATGGTGCAGTTCTGGAGAGTAGAGGCCTGTTTGCCAGAGTGCTGGTGTGCGTTGTGCTAGTACTGCCGCTTCTCGGTACGTCTACAGCAGGAACAGTTGGATAATTGAAGAGACGAACGAACGAATTTCAAACTGTAAAGCAGGAACATTAGCAGAATTTTTATGTATGTAGGCATGTTGTGACAACATTCTGATGCAAGTTCATTACCGTGGGTTGTGTTGTGTCGTGCTGTGTTGAGTTGTGTTGACTTGTGTATTGTGTTTTGTTGAGTTGTGTTGTATTGAGTTGTGTTGTGCTGAGTTACGTTGCATAGAGTTGAGTTGTGTTGATTTTGATTGAGTTGTGCTGAGTTTTGTTGAGTATAAGGGGGCGACCAGGTCCACCTGAGGTCAACAAAACCCTGCAGAAGCCTGCGACGATTTGGCCCCCAACTGATAATTTCAGCAAATAATTCATCCTCGGGCTGTCCCTGAGCGGCAAGACTGGTGGTCAAGTTTCGAAGTCGTAGTCTGAAATATTGCTCGGATCCTGCCAAAAATCGTCAGCATGGAAGAGGTTGATGAGGACAGAGGGATGAATTGCCTGTGGTTCAGGGGACGGGACCTGGCGGCCTTGGAGGCTCGAGCAGAGGCGGCCGAGACCATTGCCCGTGAACTTCGCGTGTCCGCCGTCCGCCAGAAGTGCAGGAGGCGACCGCCTGGTGGTGTCCGTCCTCACGCTGGGGCACAGACAGGCCGCCTTGACCCCGTCCGATGTCCCTCCGTCTTCCCTTTTCCTTTCCCCAATAGGGTACGAATGCTGCCGTCCGAATAGTTCAGGGGGACGTAGGAAGGCAGAATTGTCGCAGAATTATAGGAAGGCAGAATTGTGCTCTCTGTCATGGGCGCATTGGAGCAATGGGAGCATGCCGGTGTTGTTGCAAGGCAGTGTGTGTTGAAGTCTCTGCTCAATTGGGGCTAATTGTAAAGACGTTCTGAGCACTGCACCCTGCACAGAGAAGAAACCCCTCACTCTGACAGCAGCATCAGCTCTGGACCATGCAGACAAAATTTACGTTTGTCTAACTGGCCCTCATTAAAATTTTCCAATCATAACTTCTCTCATCTGAGGACTTTGAAAACGTGGTTTTAGTCTAATTAGATCGGTCCTCGTTAGTTAGACTGGCGCACCTGGCCGCCCAGAGCCTCATTAATGAGGGCTTCTTCCAGCAGCATGCTCAGTTTCGAGCAATTTCATCCGCGTCCCCTTATCGACGGCCCAGTTAAGCAGCATCTCTCTAATAGACTCCACATATTATTAATTCGTTAATCAGATCACAATCGGAACCTCTACTTCAAGAGTCTTATTACCTTCTTAATGATAAAGTAGCCAAGCATGCACTACGAAGGCTCGGGCGGCTCTAGCGCTTGGCCGGCTCCCATCATTATTTTCTGATGAAAATGCATCGCAGTTTTTGTATTTTGCTCGTGATTGATTGTCGACCCACCACGCCATACCCCACCCCCTCATTCTGCCCCTCTCTCGCTCCCCTTCTTCCCCACACTCCAACTAACCATGCCTGATCCGCCTCCGTTTCTTGTAGGAAGAAACGGAGGCAGTACGGAGGCAGTACGGAGACAGTACGGAGGCAGTGTCCTGAGTCGCATTTCGTGTCCGCCACGCGCCTCCGCTCGCATGTGCCCCGAGGTGAGGTGCTCGCAAGTGCGGGTGCCCTCTGAAATAATCTGAGTTCCAGCCAAAATACGCCCCCAACGTCCTTTAAAATTGCGAGCAGAGTTGGCATTCGATGCTCATATTTGGGTGTCTCCCAACACTGTCTTCAGACATTGATTGACCACGTGAAGGGCTCTCAAGGGACATTCCAAGGCGTTGTCCAGCAGCACGAGACCGTAAGAATCCAGAGAGGGCAAACAGCTGGCCCAGACAATCCCAACTTGTCGTAAGTCTCCCGTGTTTACGATCCCTGTTTTTACGACTCGACATCTGATCGAGGGAGCTCAAGGTGTGACTTCAACATGGCTGAAGACTCCTCCAACACCGGCTTTTAACATGGCCTGGGAGCGACGGAGCAGCAATGGGAGTCGATCACGGTACTGCTGTGCAGCGCGGCGCTGCTGCGGCCACTGAGATTTTCTTGGAGTTCGATAATTAGAAGCGTCAGGTTCAGGATATTACAAGACCAGCCGTCACCCGTTGGGGCTCTATTTTAAAGTCCTGTTTGAACTTCTGATGATTCTTCTTTATTTCCTAACAACTATCCAAAGACAAAAGTGGTTTAGAATCGACCAGGTGTATGTTGGGACACTTGTAGACTCAATACTGCGCTGAATTGCCGCCATCATTCGTGCTCGTGGAGGTCTTGCACCGTATTAGCAGCAGGTGACTAATTTTTAGTCCGAGGAGATCATTATGGACGAGATGGTGTAGCCTAGAATTGATCAAGTACTGAGCTTCCTCGGAGACAGGAAGCTCAGCATTTCGTGAACAGGAGTCAGACGTTACATTGCATGTACGATTAGTGTACAGAAATTAACAAATATTTGAATGAGGTAAAGTTAACCGAGTTTCATAGGAGCTGTCAAACGTCCAGGGAGCTGCCGAGTGTCCTGGGAGCTGCCAAACGTCCTGGGAACTGCCAAGCGTCCTGGGANGCCAAGCGTCCTGGGAGCTGCCAAGCGTCTTGGGAGCTGCCAAGCGTCCTGGGAGCTGCCAAGCGTCCTACACAGCGGCAGCGCACCTGAAGCGTGCAATACGTGTGCACGTGGCGCTTCCTGCGCCAAATGTTCTAATTAGCACACCTAGCGTCCCTCATTCTAATTAGCTTCTCTAGCCACCCTCATTAGCCGTCGACGAAGGCGTTGCGTTCGCTGCACCTAACTCCACTGCAGCGAGTTTACTGTTGCCATGAGTGTCGCCATGAATGTTGCCATGAGTGTCGCCATGACTGTCGAAATGAGTGTCGCCATGACTGTTGAAATGAGTGTTGCCATGACTGTTGCCATGAGTGTCACCATGACTGTTGCCATGAGTGTCGTCATGACTATTGCCATTAGTGTCGCCATGACTGTTGCCATGAGTGTTGCCATGACTGTTGCCACGGATGTCATCGGGCCTTCAGAAAAGCCAGTTGCACGAGATCCTTCCCACCCAAAACATGAGTGCGCGGGCTGACAGATGTCGGG
>VOMN01104127.1:0-13103 GCA_014899125.1 Orchestia grillus | reverse complement strand
GCCACTCAGAGATTCGGAAATGCCTCTTATTCGATGAAATAAGTTTATTTGTTGCTCATGTGTAGGTAGCACAAAATATTTCCCCAGTCGCGCACGGTGCAGGTAGCGCACAACATGCTGACGCAAGGAGGTCGGAGTTGACGCAGGAGGTCGGAGTCTGCCTGTCCAGAGCGTAAAACGATGGCCCAGTCTGTCTACTCTGGTGGTGCAACAAATGAGCAAAGCTCACTTTGTCTTACTTTGCGAGTGTCGTGCGTGCGAGAATTTCCGGGGAGAGCTGTTTGATATTTTAGAGGTTTATTGATTGATACGTTTAATTGCATCTCTAAATTTGACAGTTTGTTACAAGAAATTTGAAGGGACTTATTCTGCTAGAGGAACATAAATTACCTCGTTAGCAGGTCCACATATGCTCTTAACTAGCGACCCTGGCGGAAAAGCGACCTTAAACGATTTATTATTTATTTGGGAGCTGTGTCGCACCGGTATCTGATTTCAACTCGCCAACGGTGCGGATTGGGACGGCCTGCGGTGTGCCGTACATGGCGCACAAGGCGGTCACAGGTTCAACGTTTCTGCTGCTTCCCGATTAATTGGAGGTTTAATGTATGGAAACCTCACGATCAGGACACACTGGTCTGGCATGCATCGAACTCGCTGTAATGTCTGATCATCAAGGGTAGACGTTAGAAAATTCGAAGGTATGCTTCAATTTCAGTTGAAGACAGGACAGTGTCGGGCCGCAGCACTCTCGCGATGCGCCAGTGAATATCTCCGAGCGTGACAGCTCATGTCCGTGCGTGTTACCAGGTGACGGCGGTATGAAGACTTTTATACCCATTTTCTATGGAATAGCCGCGAGAAGACTTCGAAAGTATGAAGAAAAACTTAAATAAATCAATGAGTACCTCGTTCCCTAATGGTTGTTCTTCCTGACCAAATTTAACTTGTAACATTTGGTAAGCTGCAGGGCTTTCGTCCTTGGGATTCAGTAATTTGTGCCACACTGGTTGCGATGAAGTCGAATAAATGTGTGTGTTTTTCCTATCGTATGATTCACCGTCCAGCTCTCCTACGTACACACTGCGTCACAACGTGCACGAGAACCTTCGGACTACGCAAGAGCGCAGACGCGGGATGTGATGATGCGTGCCACCGACGCGTTGTTCCATGGCCGCTGTGTTCACCTCATATACGGTTTTGCATTTCTTGCACTGAGGTTTGAACAAAGAAGAGTTCACGGACCACATTCAGGCGGCGGAAAGTTGACTTGGTGCTATGATAAATGCTCAATGAGAGTGATAAATGCGGTCTATAGTAAGTCAAAGACTTTGGACGATATTTGCGTAATTTTGTGCTTCATTTCCACTCTGCGGGACCTCCTGCTTTCAACATAATGAATTGACACATGCTAACCCATCAATGCACTAAGTTTATTTCTCAATTAATTTTGCTGAGTTTTTAGAAATTGGTTCTTAGTAGATCATTTCCATCATTACAACATTGATCATTACAAATTAAAATTTGAAATAAAAGTATTGTCCAGTTATGAAGTAAATGCTCTTTCGTAAAAGGTGCGTCATGAGGATCTAGAAGTTATGAGGTACCGATAATGTAATTTAAAAACGAAATTAGTTTCATGTAACTTCTACATTTTAGGTGCGAGCTATTTCACTAGAGAAAATGTAGAGGCACAGTGTAATCAATGAAAGGTCTATCGCCATTGCTTTCTGTTACCATTGTTTATATGCGACATTATAACCCTTAAGTGTCCAAAAAATGGACGCAATGCATTAATGGGTCAAGTTAGATATTGAAATTCAATTTTTCAAGAAGCCAAACATTTTTACGTCACTGATAACGTAGGACTAATGTCTGGATGGGATGCCGCCGACCGATCTGGGAGGTCCAAACGAACACTCTGACGGCTGTTGAAATATTGAAGATAATGTCGTCCTTGCACCTAGAACTGTCAAACCATGGTTTCATCAAAGTTTGCTTTTCATATCATTCATTATTTATTGATAAATTACGTGGGAGTACGTGATGGAAACATTGTAGTTGAATGAGCAAAACCCTACCGTTATGGTTCATATAGCTTGCCCTCAGCAGCTAGTT
Source organism: Orchestia grillus (assembly GCA_014899125.1). Classification (NCBI taxonomy): domain Eukaryota; kingdom Metazoa; phylum Arthropoda; class Malacostraca; order Amphipoda; family Talitridae; genus Orchestia; species Orchestia grillus. Next base: position 10,985 of record VOMN01104127.1, on the reverse strand, counting down.
GTCCTTTTCAAGGGGAGCAAAGATAATATTTTAAATGCATGTAGCACTTTGTTCTCGACTAAAAGGAAATTTTTCAGAATCTATATAAATAAACTCCGAGGAAATTCAACCCTAGTGACAGCGAGCAGCCGCTCAATTTCCGTAACACATTATCTCTCATAATCCTTTACTTGGTCAGCGACCAAATTGAAGTTGCCTAGTTCATTCATAACTGCAGATACGCTCTTTACCTACGTAAGTACTGTCAAATGTACTCGTCTCAAAGTGGAGGTCGAAATAAAAAGGGTTACCCGTGGTAGCGTTCATGTATTGGGGCCATCGCCACATGCACTGCGCTCGGACCTAGTCTTTTGCAATGGTCGTCTCGCAGTCGGATGTGAGACCAGCCCTCTCTGCAAGGTCTGACAGCTCGCTTCATGCATCAGCGTTGCTCACTGGCCGGCCACACGAGGGACAGCAATATTTTGAAGTTCACGGTACGGCGCCTCGGTTCCAGGGTTCCTTAATCTTTTACTTTTCAGAGTCCTTTTTAATTAATTCCAGGATCCGTTATTGACAGAGCTCTCATTCACGGTAATTTGGTGAGACTATAAATAGTAATTCATGAATCTGGTCCTGCATCAGGCATCCACGAGTGTCGCAAATCATAGCAGTTTTTTGATAGACGTCGCTAACATTAGCTACTCGTGAAGTAGAGTTCGCTACTGTGCTGATGTGACGTCGAAGAGCACTGCAGTATCATCTCCAGCGCCTGGACTTTCCTATGGCGGTGGTAGTGTTCAAGATCAAATCATCGTCAAAAGTGCTCGGAAAAAAGAAAATTGCTCCTCGAGACCGGCTGCAAATGAGTACGGCCACTTTTTTGACACATCTCTCACAGCGAGTGTTGCTCAAAGTTGTGAGCCTTAGGCATCTTTCCCGCTCGCTGGTGTGCATAAATTTCTCCCCCTAACACCTCGCTCATCCCAGCACCACGCGAGCGCCAGCATCCCACCTCATCGAACAACTCGACTCGTAACCCGTTCTCCATGTTGCATCGCCTCTCTTCTCATTAGAGCAAACTGAGTCTCTCATATCATTCTTCACGAACATGTTACATCTTGCGCGTCTGGTGCCGTTCCCCTTGTAGCTCCTCTCACCAAGTCTTCTTTACGGTCGCATGGATCACGAACTCGTACAGCTTTTATTCCCGCTGAATCCATCGTTCCCTGCGTCTCCTATCAGTTCCATATTTCATTTTTTTCATTCCTCTGCCACCAATGCTCTAAAAAACTGTGAATATTTTAAACTTATTTTATGAGTTCGTTGCATGTAATGGGCGTTATAAAATCTTATATTCGTATCCATGCGAAAAAATTGGATCTCTAAAGACTTGCGGGAAATTTACCTGTGTCATAAAACGAATTACGGTCGTCATTTATGAGGGTAAAGGAGCGACATAAAGGGAGTATAAATAAAATTTTACGGCAATAAAAATGGAATGGTGTGTTTTCTCCGCACTTTCTTGAGAACTGCTCATGCGTTTATGATATTAAATGCTGCATTGATGTAACCAAACGTTTTTGTTGCTTCTTAACAACTAGTTTGTGCTCTTCATTTGGTATTTATTTTCTCAGCAGTTATCGCCCAGAGAGACGTCCCGCTATTTATGAAATAAACCTTGGACACTCTGAATCATGAAATTTAAAGTCTTGGAGCGTAACGGCATGTAACAGAACAGTAGTGCAGTGACCTAAAATTGTATCCTTATTTGATATGAAAAGTGATAACAGAGCTTAAAATGCTTTTTAGATATAACTGCAAAGCATTGCTTCAATCTGCGTTTCATAAAGGGTGCCGTTTAAATCGACCAAAGGTAGTCGTCTGCAGAGGGCCACGTTCCAGCAATATAATCTGGCACTCCCTGTAGAGCATATACTTCTACAATTATATTTAACAGTTTTTACATTAATTAATATTACAGTAAGACTGAAAAAGAATTATAAAGTATCTCAAAAATCTCATGCTAACTATTTTAATTAATTATAAAAGCTATCACTTGCGTTGAGCATGTTCAAAAAGAAAACAATTTCAAATCTACCATAATAGTCATTGAGAGTGAAAGACTGAAGTATTTGTATTTTAATAATAATTTCTCAGCTTATGGGCCAAAAAATGAACAATAGATATACAAAGTGAACTTAGAAGCCATGCAAAACAAGTTCTCTTGTATCGTGACGTCATACATAGGACTGGGCGTTTAAAACACTGACTGATAGCTCAGTAGTCGCGAGAACGGCAAGGTGTAAGGTTGATTCAAGTGTAGTTCCACTCGCGTTCTTTGCAGTGCAAGGGGACTAATGTACCAGTTTTGCAATTTGTGGGCTGTGCCTACTCTTCCATGACGTTTCTTTGATAAATGTCTCCGTGCACTAAGCAGGCGCAATGAAGAAACGGACTCTAAAGCATGTGTTAGATGGATTTCGTTCATCCGTGGCGCAACCGAGCGCCAAAACCGAACACATTCCCGTCGTAGAAACGCTCCGATCTGAGTACTTCCAGGTTGCGAAGGTATTTTCTTCATTATCATTCTTGTGAATTATTGTGGAGTGTTGGCGTGGCATGTGGGAGGTTGTATGCTGTAGTATTTGAGCGTTAGTGTGGTGTGCTGTCGTAAACACGCAGTGCGAGCACAGCTGGCTTGGCTATGTGTGAGCTGAATGACTCCTGTGCACGTACACCCGGGAGAATTAATGACCTCGCTGAAGTGCACTAACTCACGCAGCACATATTTGCCTTGCATTTGTTGCCTTCACTGGTCACTTCTACTGTAGAAATTTACGGTAAACGCCTTATCATTATTTTGACTTCTTGGTTCACACCTGGTCCAGTATAGTATTCTTGTGTGATGTGAAAAGCGAGAATTTTGACTTAGGTATTTCATTTAATAAAATCATTCTGCGTATGAGGATTTTTTTTTATTACGGTCTTATATTAGCAAAATTAGGATGATGCCTGTAGATATAATTCAGTGGATTTTTGAGTCTAATTTCAATTTAGTGTTAGTTCTTAGTAGAATTGTATTATTTATTATACTTTAGATTGCATTTTCAGTTTATGTTAGGGCATTTTTTTTAAGGTTAAGTCTTATGATAATTTTTGCTCTACAAAAACACATACAAATACTTAATTATATAGTGAAAATTTCACATGCTTTTTAAAACAGGAGGAACATCACAATATCACATTTAAGATTAATATTTAAATTAAGCAGTAGAATATTGAATGTTTGAATGTTGATAAGGTAGGTTAGGCTATAATAAAATGGTGTAAAATCTTCAAAATATGAGCTGAAAGCATTATGTGACTTTATTGCTACTTATTACTGCTTATAATATTGTATGCTTCTGAGTTTGAAATGCCCAAAAATGAATGCCAAAGCAGGCTAACTGTGAGTTAAAGAATCCAACAAATCATACTGGATACAACAATAATGAAAAATAGGTCTCCCTCTGATATAAAGGTTGGATGTAGTGTCTGTTTACTTGACAAGACTGTTGGCCTGTGACTGGAATAGCTGGAAGTAGGGAACTCAATAAAAACAAGTCATGAAGATCTGAAGCATACTTCTTTTTAATTTTTTAACATTTCATGTTTATTTCTAAATTTTTATTTTGGGATGATGGGCTGCATGACTGTTTCAATTGTTTTATAAAATTTTTAGTAGAAAGTCATTGAAATTTAATGTTAAATATACCCCAAATTTACTTAGCATATTGTACTTTGAACACTTGGGTGGCCTCGTGATTGGTGCTAGTGATGATGCTGTCCTTCAGTGCTCCTTCCATCAGTGATGGAGAAAGTTTACAGATGTACCTTGTGTTTTTCTGTTTTTTTGGACCAAATTTGAATTATCATTGAGGTAGAACTTGTTGCAGCTCTGAGGTTGGCCCTTATTGTTTGCAGGATGGTTGTGCCTCCATTATTAAAAAATGAAGCAGTGCTGTATCTATGTATTCAAACAAAATGACTGCCATATTATGTAACTGTTACAACGTTCCTTGCTTTAAACACCTGTATAAAAGGTAATAAATATAGTGATTAACTAAGTACAAAAATTGTTTCTGTACTTAGCTCAATGGCAAAGGCTGCAAGTGTGAAGTTTTTTTGTAGTCTTTGACCCTATGAACTGTAACAGCCTTTACACTTGCCTTTACTCTGACATCAGGTGTAGCATTGTAAAATAAGCAATGTTCATGTTCACTCTGATTTATTAATTCTTAATAATTTATTGCAAAGCCCTGTTTGAAGTTTTTTATAGTCTTTAGAATCATGCAAATTAGTGTTTTGTTAGTGAAATTATGCGCAAAAATTTGAGATCATTGCCACTTCACCACTTGTAGATTACCAGAAGTACTAAGTGAAGTAAGGAAAGGCATCTTGCAAATGCATTCTGTTCTTTTTTCTTGTATATTTTTGTTCACCTTTTTTTCATTAGAGGCAGCTTTAAAATGTGTTATGAAGCTTGAAGTCCATGAATCTAAGCTCAAGTCAGTGGATAACATAAAAATTGCATTTTTTCTTCAAATTTTGCATATAGATGTAAAAATTAATGGTTGTTGTGGTTAAAATTGAATTTCATTGTGAAAGTTGCCTTGGAACCTGCTTTTCAGTTCTGAATATCACAACTACGTGTAAAGTGTAAACTAGTGTAGATGCGCATGTTTTAGGTTGGATCTGTTGTCTTAGTTATAGTGACTGTAAGCCTTTGTTAGTCAGTATTGCATTTTTATGACCCATTTATTTTGCACTTTTTTGTGGATGGGTTCTGTGCCAAATCGTTGCTTTCCCTGCAGTGATTCTTGATTATTTCTTACTGAAGTTTTGATGTAGGTAGTTATTTTATGAAGGAAGGATGTGCATTATACGTATAAAGGCACTAAAACTTAATTATTACTCTGATTGGTATGTTTTCAGTGTGATGTTAAGTTGCTGATGTGAAGAAATAATAGAAAGTGTTATATTTATACTGATTGCTATCATGAGCTAGAACATTTTCTCATTTAAAGAGCTGTTTAAGGCATTCAGTGCAGAATTTCTGGTTTATTATCTTGCTAAGCATTAATCAGTTAGAAATTTACAAGCTAAGTTAGCTATTATTGCCATTTGTTTGTGATTTTCCCAAAGCTTGTCAACATAACAGGTAGATAACAATGAAATAAAATTTGGTCAAGGACAAGAATTGATGCAATTATTGCACGAATTAGTATTGTCTTTCTAGGTATGACAATTTCTTCTTATAAGATTTATTTTCTTCTCATCCAAATAATAGTTTTTTTTCTGCAATGAAACAAAGAATCAAAAAGAAAAGTTATCCACCAAAGGTGACAAGGTAGCGACGTTCCTCGCGAGGGTGTTGCATGTACGTCGGTGGGTTAGTCTCCCTTCGGCGTGCACATGTTTCTACTAATGGTAGTTGCTGCTTCGTGCCACAGACCCAGGCCTGAACCTGATCATGACACAGAGACCGCAGCTGACACCGCGAGGTCTTCCAAGTCCTCTTGACGAGGGAAATGTCGTGGACGACGATTTTCATAACCCTGTCGAGTCTCCTGAGACGAGTATAGGCCTCGGATATTTTCAGCAAGTTTTGCAAGATGTGTTTGTCTCCAAAAATGCGATCATTCAGATGAAATTTAGCGTATGTAGGTGCAACATTCATTAAACGTCCATCATTTCACTTTGTCAAGTTATGTGTATTTGTCTTGTGTCTACCTAAGGAAAAAATCTCATTTTTAGATACTTGAATCGATCATGCGAATGCCAACTCGATAGGGTTCCATTTTGGGTAATTTCAAGTGTATGCGTAGCTGGTCTATTTCAAGTTACGACGATCGAGGTGCTGTGCAGACGTGGTAGAAGTGACTCGGTCGAGAACAATTGTGCTTTGTTCCATAGTAATTTGTGTCGAATGTCAATGGAACGAGTGAAGTATCATGGATATAGCCTGTCCTTGTGGTTGTTGTTGAGCCGAGCATAGTGCGTTGATTTGATGCCACTCGAGTAGATGGTTATTTTATTTATACTTGATTCCACTCCACACATTGAGGGTATCATAGGTAGAAACTATGTCCGTAGGAAATTGTTTAAATTATGAAAAGCTGGTCATTCCTAAAGAACAAATTTATTCTAAATTTGCTTGTATGATTTTTTTAAAGGACTCGTAACATCGCATACAGCCAACATAAGCTGTACATTGAATGTTACTCGAATTTTGACTAAATATTTTCTAGCGTGAAGAATTATATAAGTAAAATTAATTACGTACTTATACTTGGTTCTGCTATAGAATGTTGGAGATTCCAACGTCTTTCGAAATAGGACCAATTTTGGACTTGTGATGGTGTCCAGCTGGAGTTCTGACATGTGCTTTCCACTTTCCCCATCTTTTCGTAAAATATGGCGTCTCTTGAAAAAATAATTTTAGAGATTATTTGAAGCTGGGCTTAAGATATGCTACCCCTCAGGGGGCATAGGATAGGCCATAGGCAATANGAGATAGACTGAGTTTCTGAAGCGCTGCTTTCACTACCACTACAAGTACAACTTAAGATATGCTAGTTAGAATTAGCACTCTTTGGTCATGCTATAATATTTTTGACGTACTGAACACTTGGTGAGCCAAATTCGAATCCATTGTTAGACGTGAACAGTAAAAAATTGAGTAACGACTTCACTGTCTATGATGTCAAAGTAGCACGTCTCGCTGGATCTCGTTGCGTAAGTCGGCGTTTTGATTCGTTGATTCCTTCACGTCGGAGATGGGAACAGCGTACGACAACCGTACATTTGATTTCAACTCTATGTGGCTCGTATTTTTTTATTAAAATGAGATGGAATATTCTTGGAAGAACATCAGTCTTTAGGTGTGCTAGGATTATATATAAGCATATGTTGTTCATTATAATGAACATTTCAATTAAAAATAAACATTTCTGTATAAATTTATTTTTGAACCAGACACAAATTTGTTAGTTAAATCTACAACTCAAATAGGCGTTGAAGCATCATTTAAAATATCTACTGAGACGTAGAGGCCTTTTAAGACTGTTGCCTGAAAGCAGCGCTATGCTGTAAGGAGTCGAGAAAATTGCGAACGTTCAGCTCGTCCGACCCTTGGTAAGTGAGATGAATGTTGTGGGGGGTTGAGGGAAGCCCCAGTCTCACTTCGCCACCGTATCATCTGCATCACCTCATGTGAGACACGGTCGCTGAACCATGCAACGCTCAAATTATTTCACGATAAAACTACAGCTCGCAACGTATGAGAAACTAGCTGCCGTCCGATGTATGCTTGTGATAACTGAATATGACGGTGTATGAAGAACTAGTTGTATTCTTACACACATTTTGCGATAAGATTGCTGCTTCTTTAGGGAAAAGCCAGGTGTATTCTCAAGACTATATTGCAATATTACTACTGCTGGCTTTGAAGGAAAGCTAGCTGCAGTCTCGTGTATATTTGTAAGAAGCCTGAAATTAGCTTTGCTCGAAAAGCCAGTAGCAGCCTTTCGAAACAGCTTAATATTGCACTATTTAGAGTAAAGCCACATTGATGGCGCTTAGTTTTTGGATGTGGTGTCTTGTCGAAATATGCGTCGTGTAGCTGCCAGGAGGAGCAGCATGTCAGGTGACGGGTCGTTTCGTTGTGCAGTGTGCGTAAGAGAGACGTCTGAGGCTGTGCAACAGCACTGATTAACTCTCCTGTATCGCATGTTCTTGCCTGTGCTCGGTTCACACCTTATCTTATCTCTCCTCCCTGTCCTCAAGTCTACTGACACTCAACGTCTGGTTGGTGCTTCATTGCATTACTAGAAATTGACCGACTACTTTTTTGCAATTGTTGTCGATATGCCATACTCGGTTTTTAAGGGATGCGGAGTCTATAGTTTCGTGAGCTCTAACTAAACGAGTGTTCTTGCAATCTTTTCGCATGAATATTTCATTCACAGATGTGGATCAAAGATGAAAGCTGGTAACCCATCTTTGAAACTAATGCATTGCGATTCTTAGGGCACGCGATTGCATATGAGGCTGTTTTTAACGAGGCCGTTAATCGTGATTTTATTTGTGAAGGCTGCCTGCCATTAGGCCGCTGTGAATAAGCCGTGTGAGTAGACCGCCACTTACTTGGTAGTGACTGGAGTCGCGGTAGAAGTTGATTGCGAGGGAGCAATTGAAAGGATAGAGGTTACGCTATGCCGTATATGTGGATGGGAAGCTAAAATATTTTCAGCGGCTATTGAACCTTATTTGAGTAGAAAGTTAACGGTATAAATTTCATGCGATTATATTAGTAGTAGTATAGCTGAATGGAGAATGAGTGGCTCAAGGTTGAGGAGTTATGAAGCTGTTCTATTGATCCTTCTGTAAAATTTTCATCTTGGCGGTCCCTGTACAACTTCTGAATGGCTTACTGGGCAGCGACAGTTAACAAATTACCGCGTAAGATAGCTTTAGGACTCGTTCTTAGACGTAGTCTACGAGCGAGGGTCGATACGAGTATAATTTGGTTGCCCCTTCGCGGTCTCCTACCGAGTTTGCACCACGGACCTGTTCAATGTGAGTGTTTTCACGGACAGGCCTGTGAGGTGTCGCGGATTTAAACGACAAACTGAAAGAATGCGAGAGGTATAAATACTTGTATTTTTTGTACGTATTAAAATGAATGAACTTACCTAGAACTTACAATCGAACTTACGCAATTATGAACATAGAACTTACATAATTTGAATAATAAGCAAAACAGAAATGATATAAGGTATGTACCGCGACCCCGTATCAATAATTGAGCCATCGACCTGTAACGCCCGGAGTTAGGGCCCACTGCCCTAGCGCACCACCTGAGCCCAAGCTGAGAACCACGGTGCTTACTGTACTGCTCTTGTGGTGCGCTCTACTAGTGGTAACTCAAGGGTCGCGACCGAAGTTTTCAAGTCACGTGAGAGGGCCAGTTGCCACACGTTTGTAAACTCGCAAATTTGTCAGTGTTATTTATGACTTCGTTCGATATTGCTGAAGGTAGGAGTCGTTGTGGTCAGGATTCAGGTCAGCCCCAAAATCGGTGAAGAATTCATGCTTTAATACTTGCTTGGTATTGTTAAATTAGGGCTGGTGAACTAGGGATAAGAACTGCTGGAAGTTGACCAATTGTGACACAGAATCTTAGATTTACAATTTCCGTTTAGGTCCCAAGTTGTTGGCCTATTTAGCTGTGGTCTGACTCACACGAGAGAGTCATGTGATAGATAACGTGTCGCATTGACGTGAGGTGCGTCGAGCTTAGTTGGGACGAATACGGTTTGGCCTGAGCCAATTCTTAGGTTTCCTGGTACACAGGGAAGGGGGAAAATGTAGGGCGCACCTTTTTGAGTGGTTGTCATCTCGAAAAGTTTCGCTATATAGACCTTGTTTGGTTGGAGTTGCGAGTGCAGCGTGACTAGCGACGTCATGTTCCTGTGCTCTAGCATGATGAGGTGAAGATACGCTCATCAGCAATTATCGACGCTTTTATGATTGAAAATAAGCCGAAATAGTTTGGTGTTCACTCGAGGAGCTAAAGTTGTGGACGAAGCTAATTTATACTGGCTTAAATGACAATAGATATTTGTTGCCAATAATTTATGAATAAATGAGCCAATATGCCGGGTGTGTGGCGAGGAAAGCAGTTTCGATTCCCCATTGCGATACGTGTGTAGAAGTGGAGTCGAAAAAAAAACACATCATATGGGGAGGTGGAACTGAGAAGTGATCGGTCAACGGAGGTACAGTACATAGTGTGGACTGAGTAGTACTGGGACCGTCTCAGGTCCCTGGTGGTCTTAATTAGAGTAAACCAGCAGACCTTCTGTACTAACAAGCAGCTGACCCGGTGCGTCCAAGAGCAGCAGACCCTGCATACTTGTTGCAGGTGTGTGGAGTGTCTGACACTGGTGCGACCTACGGTACTGATCACACTTGCTGTCCCCATTGTAACGCGTCGTATAGAGTACGAGGTGGTAGTGCAACCATCCCCTCTGCCTGTACGGGGGAGGGGGTGTTCAATCTGAGGTCATGGCTTGATTTAGCTGTCTTTTTTGTTCAACGGATGTTTTCTGTGTTGCAATAGCAGGATTTCGTTGTATTCATTTTTGTATGAGGAATTCTCGTTTGTATTATGCATTCGTTTTTGTTGACCTTTTTACTATGCACTACTAAGTGCTGTGTATGCTTACTACATCGTCTCGACATGTGACTAATCTTCATCAAAATCAATGCATTAGTATATCTTTATTTGTCGTTCAGTTAGGTAGATACTCAGAGTCTACAATACAGATATCTTATTTGCCTATGAACGAAGCATCAGTGCAGTACTTTACCGTAAGGTGTCAGGGGCGTGTGACTCGTTATTGTATTTAACACTTTTAAAGCGGTGTTCAATATTCATGTCCAACTAGACAAACTGATGTAACAATACATCACTGTAATAGTGTATTGTGGTTGGTCGGCGAGGTCGTGGCCAATCGTTCAATAATAGTTGGTTTATTGAGTGCAGTGCGCTGCAAGTTTAGCTGATGTGCAGTTCCCGTACTTGAGAACGCCACGCCGCTGCTCCTTGTGTCGTCTTGCCCTTCGTATCCTTGAAGCATCATTGCTTTGTGCTTGGTGATGGGGGGGCTGCTGTATAGGCTTGGCGCGCCTCTCGTCGCTTGTCACGTTACGGCACTTGAAGGCGCTGTTTTGGGTGTTAGTAATGCTGCCGACCCTAGGGGGCGCTTTTAGGTTACCTTGCTTTTGCTGGATTTTCGGGACTTCTGTCTATTCTGCTTCTTTTACTTCTTTCCGTTTCCATGCCCTCTTTGCTCATTATTCTTTACATTTTATCCTCTTCTTAACCCACCCTTTTTATGCGCAGGGAGACCTACCGAGTGTTCCAAAAAAATGTACCTTTTTTTGAAAGCTTATAT
>VOMN01104119.1:0-14608 GCA_014899125.1 Orchestia grillus | reverse complement strand
ACTTTTAGTAATGGTGAATATCGATTCCATCATTTCATAATAATGAATCTAAGGATTTTCTTTCGAGTAATCAACAAAGTTGCAGTATAACCCGTGAATCGTTTGATTTTTTTATAATTACGTTAAATACGTACATTTGAAGAAATCATAATTGGTACTAAATGAATGAAAAAAATTAAATTACTCACATTAAATTAAGCCCATCTTTGGATTGATTGAATTCGTGTTAAATTATTTGCAATGCCACAAGCTTGGCACACAGATTCCGTTTGGGCGATTGGAAGTAAAATCACGAGATCTAACCAGTGTTTTTTTTTGTTAATAGTCTTTCTGATTGACCGTTATTAAGCCTTTATGATACATCATTCGTTCAGAGGTACTTCAAAAAACGCAAAATACGGTGCATGTTATAAGATGAATTTTATTTTCAGCAATTTTCAAACTTTTATTTTTTATGAACCAATCGTTAATTTAAAATGTACAGCACTTCTTCGGATGCATGCTCTCCTTCCCAAATACTTCGCTAACTGCCAAACTTCAATTAGTACCAAGCTTGAAATTTCTTTGTGTGCGCTCGTACTCAGTTTTCCTCATAAAATTTCAAATGCAAAGTTACTACACGGGTTCATTTTTCATATGTAGTCCGGAACACGAATGTCGGGGATTTAGTTTGGTTATTGCAGGCAGCTTTGAGCAAGTTGAGAGGAAAGCCCGAAAATGCTGTAAACTTTGCTACAGTTGAGGGAGTTTAAGAACCCCTCTAAGTGAACGAGGGCCCTCCTTGAGGCAATAACACGCAGGCTCTGTTGTAAGAGACTCTACTGTCCGGCCTCCGCAGCACAAACGTCGGTCCGTCATTTTCCAGCACGACGAGAAATTTGAGAACTTAAATAAACAAGGATCCCCTGGGGGCCATCATTTGGGCTGTCACCCCGCAGGCGCAGTCCTAAAGAATTGTCTTTTTCTGCTGCCTTGAGCTCCTCCGTCATGCATGTTTGACTTGTGTCTTTGTTCGCTGGGAAAATGATACTTTGTTCAGAATTTCGACGATGGAGACACTTCAGAAAGGCTCGATGCCATCTAACCGATGGGGAAAACAAGGTCTGAATAATCGATAGATGGACTCTTATATCGTTTGCAGTTTTGATTTAGTACTCGGGTGAGTGTGCATTATGATTTAACATTTCATACCAATGGTAATGGCTAAATAAGGGAAAAGGTATGAAACTAATTTTTTACAAAAACGCTTATTTTATTTTGGCTTTTAGACACCAAACTAGCAACCCTTGTTGGATACTGGATATCAGCTGTCGAACAAATCTAATTCACGATGTAGGAATGCTTCAAAGATTCCTTCTGAAATAATGAGTTATAGGTGGAATGCTTCCGAAAGTCCTGAAAAAATGAATATATGCTGTCTTTTATACCCACATTAAAAAATTTACGATATTGCTAAATATAACCACGAGATTCTATCTTCTACATAGACACACTTTAACCCAAATTCTTTCCGAAAAAAATGGCGAATTTATCAGAACAAGTTTGAAAATTTAGGCTGGTGCGAATGAACGTTAAATTGAAGTGTTCCATCATTACTGCTCTCACTCGTAACCCTTCGACTTCCTCTTCCTTTTTCTATCATCTCGCGCAAAATATCCTCCAATAAATTCTGCTCGAGGGGCGATCGCAGTAGAGTATGGTCTCCTAGTGTTACCTGGTCACATTCAGTCAGAGGAGATCTCTCCTCTACGATTCACTCATGCGTCAGCACCTCGCACTTTGCCTTGTTCAGGCTTAGGCCCAGTCTAGGGCTTTCAACCTCAATGACACTTAATTAAATCGATCTCCACACAACCAAATTCGCCAATTAAAATTCCGTCGTTCAGATGCCAACTGTTGAAAGAGGTCTGCGTCGCTCCACGAGACCGTGGAGTGTGACAGCGAATAAAAGGGGACCCAACGGATGGCCTCGCTGAACTCCCTCGATCGCCAATATGATATCTTCTCCGAAAACGAGCAACGAGTCGTAACTATAGGATGACTTCACGTACTGGTAAATTCTTGGGTGTGAAGAGTGAAGTGCACTCAAGCCTTCATCACGGCGAATCGTATTGAAAACGATTTTAAAATCGACTTTGAACAAAGTAAACTGTTAGTTGTGGTGCAGTGAAGATTCGACGTGTGTTCGAGTAACGTGAACTGCTGCCAGAGAACCGTCTTTGACTCCGAAGCCCATCTGATGTGGAAATAATGCTGCAGTTGCTCTGTCTCGGAGCAAGAATACAGCTAATTCAGAGCAGTCACCTGAAAGGCAGCCCATTGCAATAGGGCCCCACCTCTCTATCCGGCTTCCACAGTCCAAACAAGCTGGCCCCGAAGAAAATGGTCGGAAAGTCGCCGGCATACACACGATTAACACGATTAACAAACTGCGTTATCGCCTGCAACAGCGCGCTTGCCGACCTCCGCCGCAACACAGTCTTGCAGGTGCAGTAGACGAAGTCCATCCACTCCTCTGGATGAACGTCTAGAGAAAGATTTAATAGCGATCTACACTTGAAAGGATATAATATACTCTTGATTACAGGGCATAGTCCTTTGCTCAGTCAGCCTCCACCCGGTCAGCGTGGGAGGGCGGGTGCTTGGCACGCAGAGCTACAGCGGCGTCCTCAGAAAGATGAATAATCCGCTCGTCAGACTTAGTCAGCCTGACAGCGCCAGTGATGTCGAAGTCACAGAGTTTTTCGGAAACCCGTTTCGTAAGGCTCTGCTCCTTGTCGACTTCACGGGACCGTTTGAATCCTACTCCACGCAACACGAGGACCCTCATGTCTGTCGTCAGTTCTGCCACTACCAAACGCCTCAAGATTCTGATTGACCTTAGTGGTCATTGAACTGTCTCCAAAAGTGCTGCAGTGTTTTCTACCCACCCTTGGAGCTTGCAAGCCCCCGAGTGCAAAACATGATACACCAACCGAACTGTCCAATCCCTCAAGATTATCTCTAAGCAATTTAAGAAGTGCTTGAATAAATAAATATTGAGTTTGCGAGAGGTCTGGGGGCGTTAAGGATTCGGGTAACCCTCTTCTTCGAGAAGCTAAAACCTCTTCCACTCAACTGCAGAGTACGATAGGGGCTACGACTGGCTGCGGTGCGACATGGTATCCACACCAATCTCAGGCTCGGCAATTAATGCAAGATCTTTGGTCTTTCACGCACTTACACGATATGCAGGGCTTATCTTTGCATCGCAGTATCTTGCCATACTGCTTGTCCTCAAACGACATTTGCTGAATTCAAAAGAAACTGTGTCAAAAAAAAGCAAGACCCTGTCGTTGCCATGGTAATCCTAAAGAAGGAGAAAGGGAAGATGGAAGGAGCCTTATTTATTATGACTAATAGTTGAAAAAATCCGGAAAAACAGCAAAACCGTTAAAAACAAATAGAATATGAGTATTTGGATTTCTGTGGGAAATACGCGATCCAGCGGATGCTACTGATAAGCCCCGGCCCTGATGTCCGCCATGACACTTCGGGCGGCAACAAACCAACAACATCCATGAAGAGATCCGAATCCCGAGCCATTAAATGGGTCAAAGACTATTCTGCGTACAAAAAATGCCAAATGGGAGCTTTAAGTAGGCAAAAGAGAGTAAAACGCCACATTAATCTGAGCATCCCAAATTAAAACGCTATAAAACCACGAGCAGCTCAAGACACGTCCGTACAGGCTCAGGTCCGAGTCCCCAAAATTCATCTGACGGTAATATGTAAAGAGCCTTGCGTTGCCGCGGTGTTCAAAATTCACACTTTTGTTTTAAACATTAGTTGAACAATGACGTTATTAACGTTAATTTCATGACGCAATAGAAATAACGGCAAACGTTTTTTCCATAAGGTTTTCCTCATGAATTAAATCTTGAATATTTGAACTTCCATCGCTTCGCACTGGTCGGTGGGATTTCGAGATCAAAACTTTACTGCTATGAAACCTTACCGTACTTGCATCGGACTGTGGAAATGAGAATATTCGTTTCATAAAACGTTGGATCCTCACGCGTTGAGAACGATGCTCCATAGAGCTTTATAGAGGGCGAGTCACAAAAAATAGCCCATATTTTCAAATACTTATTAGTCAGTAAGTGTTAATCGTGGAGATATTGACATAGTTTCTCTTTCAGCAATAATATGTTTAATATTACCGGTTAAGAGATGAGTTTGTTCACAGGAGTGATTTGGGCATATATACACAAAAAGTAATTGTGATTTTTTGCTTATTGTGCTAGTGGGCGCTACGAGCGTCAGCGCTGGGCTTACATCTTGAAATATCACTGAATATTCAAAAAGGCGGAAAATGAGTATTGCCGATTTTTAATAGAGTAGTTTGTTTTTAATAATATTAAAAGAATTGTATGTTTCAGCTCAAAGTAATGTTTATAATCCAACCTGTGGCCATCATTCTTTTCAAGACATTTTTGACAGGGGTCTCTCTTTTCTGGTTTTGATTTTGAATAATTTCTGAGTTATTTCTGGGTACATTTACATTCAGGGGGAAACGATCATAAAATTTTTTGAAGGCAATTGAAGGTTTTTCATAAACATCATTTTTTACAAAAATAAATAATCGAACTGTCAGATCAGGACTGCACTGTGACCACTCCATCCCCTGCCCAACTCCAATGACACGATCCCCAAAGCCTTCGCTCAAGCGACTCCGTACGCAAATTGTTCTGTGGCATGGAGCTCCGTCTTGCATCCGCCACCCGCTGTTGATCAGAGAATTTGGATAAAAGCGCAAATTGAAATTGAAAATACTTTGGGATTTAAATTAAGCAATAATGGTTTTCTTCCACAGTGGACCAAGAATCACAGTTGCTTTTTGTGTAACTGTACCTAAATTATGGCCGTGAAAATCGTCTACAGATTTTAAAATTTAATAAATTAATGTTTACAATGAGATCCTTTAGAGGTCTTTACCATAAACACTTACTGAGGAACAGGTATTTGAAAATCTCGACATTTGTGACTCACCATGCATATAAGGTGGTACGATTTCATGGTGACGTGTTTTCATACAATATTAGCACGTGATTATTTACCTCGAGGGCGTTGTGAGATTATGGCAGTTAGAAACAAAAGTAGGAGTTTTAAAACACAGCTTTTCAAAACATGAGGCAATTACCATGCAGGCTTTCCGATGCGAAAGCAAAAAAAACTGCTGTCGATTTTGAATTAGTATTTTCGCTAGGCTATGAATATTCATGGCATGTAAATTATTAATCCTCTATACACGAGAGTGCTTCTCAAAGGCTTTATAATTTAAGTACTTAGTGTTATCACCATCATGGTCCATTACTGCGAGTGGGTGTTGTACAATGGTAACATGTATAAACAGTATTCGTTGTAAAGTATTGAAGTTATAATACATGAATATTTTTGGAAAATAGGGCATTTGTTTCACATACGTTTCATTTTTGTAAAACTTCATTGTTGATTTTCTTTACTCCTTATTTATATTGAAGGATGTAGAATTAAGTTGTAACACCGTTAGCACACAACTTTGAGCCTAAGCTCCAGATCATTGGTTGCGTAGGTAACCGACCGTCTGCCCGAGTTTCTTGGAAACTTTCACCTTTACATGTGGCCGTTATTTTTACATAAATGGGATGTTTCTTACCTCTACGTGAACCGTGTCGTAACAGTCCCAGTAGCTCAGATCATTTGATGATAAAGCTTAAGTTAGTACTAGCCATCAATGAAAAATTCATCATAATTTCAATTCTGTAGTCGGGCCATTTCTGTGGTATTTCTTACGAATAAATTTGAGCATTACCAGTATGAGAGAAACTTTAAGCTTTCAGTTATGTTGCACCAAAGAATTGAATTGGCTGTGCAGAGGGGCAATGCGTTCAGTATTCTTACTTCGGTCAGAGAGAAGTTTTATGCCTCGGGGTCACAGCGCTCATGTGATGTAGTGCGTGCACACCCACAGTGGTAGTAAGCCGCCAACTCAGGGGTCCGGTCGGAGCCTTGTTTTTTGACCTGTTGCCAGATCCTTGTTTTTAATTTCCACAATAAAATTTGTTGTTATTATTTTAAAGCAATAAAATTGCGTTTTTAAGGATTTGGTTGCAGGTGGGGGATTTGCATTAAAAATTATGCTTGAATGATAATTATATTTTTCTCAGGCTAAGTTCTTAAAATGGGCTTCGCAGGTTTCGTGAGGAGAGCTTCATATTCACAAACATAGTTTTCCTTCATGCCTCGCGCGATGTCTTATTGCAGAAGTCCTACGCTAATGGCTTACAAATATTTAACATCATGTGGCTCGCCAGGAGACCCTACAGCGCGTCACACGTCGTCCCTCACCGCCGTGGCCGGGGAGCCTCTGGACCTGCACTGCCCTGTGGCCGGCTACCCCCTCCAGGCATTTGTGTGGACGAAAGGCGAGTCATTTTAAAGCCTAATGCATGTCAACCCCTTGAGACCTGCATTTATTCCTAGTAGTACTCTTACTTTTTTCTTTGTGTTGCATTATTCTCGTTTGAATCAATGTTCGAATTAAAAACAATCATGGCTAAACTGTTGCACGTTCCTTACGCATCACAATTGGTTTAAGATGTTAAAAGGTGAATTTAAGGCTTTAAAGTAATGTTAAAGTAACGAATAAGTGAGCTAGCGCGTGACTTGAGTCCCACAGGCAGTGAACGGTCAAGTGGTGGAAATATTTTTCCCAAGTTTCGCTCACAGAATGTGCTCCGTACGTTTCTTGAGAGCTACCACGAAGATTCGGCTTTCTACGGAGCATAGTTCTGTTACCTGCATACCGCTATAAAGTTATTACGGAATAGAGGTCAGTAACGGTGCTTTAACATTTAATTAACGAAGAATTGAAATAATTTTCCATGGCTCGAGGTTGATGGGAGTTGGTTGCTGAAGTCCGATGTTCTATAAAGGACTAAAGAAAATAGGAAGAAAAAATGATACTCTGTAGCTAACGGCTAGTGAGGTACAATATTCCTAATGCCCTCTTCATCTTCTCATTCAAACAAGAGGAGGGGCCTCGCGCTTTGAAGCCAATTAGGTACTGAAACCTTGATGTCAATTGCGGTATTCTGCGGGAAATATAGGTCAGCAACAGAGTTTAATTGCTTATTACTTATTAATTAAAAAATTGAGTTTTCCAATTGATCCTCACTTCTTTTGTTTTATTACATCAGGGTATATTGTTAGTTACATTGAAATTCAATGTTATTATCTGGTCTTTTTGATCTCATGCAGGAAGCTTTATTGAAATAGTGAATTGATTGAACCGTGAAAAAATGCTTGAAAGCTTTTATGGTATTAGAAGAGGCTTGTATGAAAGTTGAAGTGAAGTATAACTAGACTGTATTTTAGAGTTCCAACAAATCTTTCTGAGTATCCTTTGAATTACAGACGCGTTTTTTTAAAACTAGCTTGATAGAGTGTAATGAATAAAATACATCCAACTCATTGTAATACAAGGATGACGCCAGACGCAGACAAATTATTGCCGTTAATATTTTCGAAAACCGTAGCTCATTATCCAACTTAGGCACATAAAAATTCTGTGTCTAAAAACTTTCATCACAATTAGACCTATCAAATTATACTCACAATTATCTTATGTATGCAAAACAAGCGTTTGTTGTTTGTGAGGTTTTTGGGTGAACTGAACGGAGTTGAAATTAAAATCGTTCTCTGTTGTGCTTGTGGTGGCTTTGTTTGGTTGGAAGTTCAATGGCACAAGAGACTTCCCAAATAGTCCGCATAAAATTCTGTGACCGAGGAGTTATGTCCCAGAAAGATTGTCATTTATTGATTTTAGACGCCATATGCTCCGTTTTTCATCGACTCAGAGGATGTCTTATTTAGGCTCTTCCGTCGATCCATCACAACGCTGATATACACACTTAAGACTTTCTATCAGTTTCCGTAGATTATTTGTCACACGCAAAATACTTAATTTTCTTTTGAAATATTTATGAGCCCGATAGCCATGCTGTTAACCTTATTACGACCATTTTTTGTACTAAGGCTTCATTTAGCTATTTTCGAAAAACTAGCTGCAGCCTTATGTGTGCATACACTTGGACTGCATTTAGCTTTTTGAGAAAAGTTTCTAACATTCTTACAAAATGGGACTGTAAGATCCTTTCGGTCGATGGAGGGTTAAAACGAAGAACTCGTACGACCTAGCTCTTTGTGTTAATTCAAGCACTAAAATTATTTCTGAATTTGACAGTAACAACACAAATTTCATTGTACAAGGCCAAAAAAATGTATACACTGTTTTGATTAATTAGTGTTCTTTCGTTAACGTGCGTACAAAAATCTTTTAACAGTATCTTATTAATAATAATTTTTTATTGAGGATAACTACAAACGAAAAGTTTGTTAATCTGAATAATCCTTTCATTTCATAAATATTTGTCACCTTATAACCAATCAAACAAACGCTATATTTTTGGCCACGCTGCTAACGAGAAAACAACGATCTTTCGTTGTGAAAACATTCTTTAAATCAAAAACATATCACAAGTTGTAAGAAGGTGTCAACTTACCTTTGATGGACGAACTGTGACCAGGTTGACCGTTAAAAAGAATATTGAACTAGTCCGTTCAGATGAAATGCCGATTCATTACTCACAATTATATCTTTGACAAATCTGTTGTTTTTCCGTTGCTCATTTGTAAGGATAGTAATTCATATCATTTGTAACGATTCTTCGGAATGTTAGGGGATAGGTTTGTTCCATAGCGTCGGGTAGGAAGGGAAGGAGTTTTTTTCAATTTGTTTATACGACTGTTTGAATATTTTCTTCAGTTCGTGCAGTTCTGAGTCTACCAGAATTTTCCTAATTCCTGTTCAGAATTGTAGCATGAGCTTGCCAATTGTCACTATTCCTTTTAACGGTCAACCTGGTCACAGTTTGTCCATCAAAGGTAAGTTGAAACCTTCTCACAGCTTGCAATATGTTTTTGATTAAAAGAATGTTTCCACAAAAATGAAGCGTTGTTCTCTCGTTAGCTGCTCGGCCAAAAATATTGAGTTCATTTGATTTGGTTTTAAGAGAAAAATATTTAAGAAGTGAAAGAATTATTCAGATCGAAGGACTGCTCCGTTGTAGCTATAATACGCCATAATATTTTGAATTTTTAATGCGAAAGTTTTAAAAGATTTTTGCACCTACTTTAGCGAAAGAGTACTAATTATTCAAACAGTGTATACATATTTTGGGTGCCATGTACATTTAATCAGACACCTGCACAAGACCTTTCTGGTTTAAAAGTATGAATTGTGTTGGTTTCTGAAATCAGTTGTTTTTACTATCAATGCTTGATTTTATAACATGCACCTGCATGATGATCAAACTGTATTTTTGAAAAAACGTTGCTATTTAAAAGTATGATAGATTTAGTGAGTTCTAAGCATACAGCATTGGAAACTAGAGGTCCGGTACGATGAGGGTTAGTATGAACTGTCGTGTTTTGATGATTTACTCAATCTAAAAAAGTTAATCTCTAATGGGTACATAATGTTATATCAGTGTAATATAAAGTTTTAATTTTTTCATCCCTAGAGCTAACATGAATCATGAGTTGATCAGCAGCAATTTTTCACAAAATTCTCCCTGAACGTCGTGGCTAAGTGTAGTGCTGGCACCAAAGTATGAATTCTTTACTATAACCTTGACAATTTTTATTGAAGCAATCTTTTCAGGCTTTCACCTCGTAAAGTCTCGATTTTATTTTTTGAAGCAGCTTAGATAAATATGCATATCGTCCAGACTCGCCAAACAGTTTTCCTCAATATGTTGAATAAAAATAAATTTCAATATGGTTTTAAGCGTCAAAGAGCAAATAAATTTTACAGTCGATTAACACCGGGAACTTTTCTTAAAAACGTATTTTAGTGAATTGGAAGTGAAAATCGTAATACGGATGAAAGAATTACTATTTATGTTTAAAGTGAAGTGGTGTACTTAAAGTTTAATTTTACACTTTTTCTTGTGTCTTGAGATTTGTGTGTTCTCTGCACAGTGGAACTGATAGCACGAATGTTTGAGCTTCAGAGTATGATCCGAAATTTTATTGATGTACTCTTAAATAAGCCGATTAAACATTTAAGTTTTGCATTTCCAATCCTCTAAAGTTTGATAAAATATTATTCACAAATTTTCTACACTACAACAATATCCATTTTTTAGTAATGGTTGGCAAAATTGCCAATCAGTCGATTGAACACAAGCGGAAATAGCGCTCAGTCAGCTGGAGTTGGGAATATTCTGTGAAGTGTTCAGCGATAGAAATATTTTCATATAGAATTTTAAGTGATATATTTTAATAATTTTTTCGAAACACGATAATTTGGAAAGTTTAAGCTCTAAGCTAAATGTTATCTGTAACGTGATCCAATTTGTTTTGCAAGTCTATGAGTTCATCTTAGCTCTAGGATTTTCTACCCGCTGTAATAACTATTGTGCGCTTCACTCATCATAGTTCATTTCTAATTTGAAGAACCTCCATCAACAACGCCTTTAAAGTCGACGGTAGAAATCCGAGAAATTGACTGTTTCTAGCTATTAGAAAAGAAATAAAACTTGAACTTGACACGTTTACGTATTGAGCTTCACTGACGATAAATATCCTAATGGTAAATTGAAAAAGTGAAGGGTGTTAGTGAAGATTTCATCAAAGTTTAAAAATAAAGTTTCAAAGACTGTAAAAAATTTGTTTGAATTTTTCCATTGTGAACAGTGATGATCAAATTTCGATTCACTTGATTCAATGCACCTCAATAAAAGCACGGTTCGTAGCACGGAGCGCATCAAGACGGTACTTGATTTCTTGCCACGTCTAGACCCTGAACTGGACGGTGTGGGCGAATTACGGGGTCACCACGTTAACCAGAAAATATACCTGTGAATTTCCATCTATGGGATGTGCTGAAGATATCGTACATCGAACAAAGATATGTGATACCATTGAACGAATGCAAATGATAACAAAAGGGATTGAAAATATCGATGAGGCTGTGCTGCTGTGAGGAATATGGCAAGATATAGAGTACGGTCTTGATGTGGTTAGTGCGATTGATGGTGCTCATGAAGAGGTGTATTAAATAAATAAAACAAACTTTTATAATAACTATTTACCATGGAACAAGTCGAATAGATGCATCTTACCCATTGCCGTTTTAATTGAATTTTAAATTTGTGCAAAGACTTTATGAATAAGTTGTTCAAATATTTGGCTATGACTAGGGTATCGATGAATTTAATTATATATGCCTCTTACTATTAAATATCAGACTTGAAAACGATTCTCATAACATACACAAAACAGTACGTAAAAATAAAAACACTATTTTCGCAATTTCGTATCATACACTGGTGCACATGGTCTTCGATACCATGTGATGCAAAGCAATATCTTTAAATTTAAAGCATTTGCTCACAGTGATAGTAATTTGAGATGTTTAATGAAATTCCAAAAACTTATATTTAAGCCCGCGCAAGTGAATTAATATTTTAAAAATTGTACATTTAAGCGCTGAAACTATTTTCATAGTTCATATTGACTGAAATAAACAGATGGATTATTGCATGAGGTCCTCGAGGAAAACTCTTTCCCTGTGTGGGCATCATTCAGCTAATGCTTCAATTTACGGGGTGCCTCCGCTTTGTAATTTCGCAATGGCGAGGTGGGAGGTGACAGTAGCACGGACAGCGAGTTGAAGTCAAATGTCAAGGAGGGCAGGCGGAAAACGCTTATCTTGGAAATTCATATCAATTATTGGCTACAAAATGTGAATAAGAAGAGCGTGGAAAGGAATACTTATGCAGTTAGACTCCACAAAACTTTCATTGCTTGAGAAGCCTATTCGTGGAATCTCAGATTGAATACTGAAACAGTTCTCTCTGACTTGAACTTCTTCATAGGGTACATATGTAATGAATAAGGCTTTGCTAATATTCTTATTGATTCTTAACGGTATTTGCTGTGAAATCGTGAAGTCCGTCACAAAGTAACGAGCAATCTAAGAAAGAAGCCCTAAAACATAGAACTGAAAGTGTAATACGTTAATCGAATGAATCCTGATCTGTTCAATGTTTCTTCAAAACTATGTCGACATATCTAACGGTATAACTATTCTTACTGTTTCCTTCCAGATTATTATTGACAGCGAAATGTGTGGAAGTTCAGAATCGCTTCGTGTCGCATTTTATGAGGATTTATCAAAATGACGGACTCATGAGCTCACTTGCAAGTGAACTGTGTCGCAGTGCGTTGGTGCACTAAGTGTTCTCGATTAAAAGGAGTCTCACGTGTAACGAATTTACTAGTGTTGAACATACCCAATTTTTACATTCAAGGGCAGCAAAGAAACAAGGTTGAGTGAAGAGTAAATCACTCATCAAAACTCGTGATAAGTAATTGTTGAACATCGATACTACAGTAAAATTGTATTTTGTTACTTATTTCGTTTCTAACTTTAATATCTGCATGAATTTCACAGCAGGTACATAGATGAGCGTACAAATTTCAAGTTTAAATAGGTTAAATAAGTCAAACGAGCGGCACGCATATCCTTTAATGAATCCAATCTTGAAACCAATGATTCGGTTTTATATTCTATTTCTAGGCACATGGATTATATTTTTCACTTTATTACCATATCACATTGATTTTCTGCATTATGCATCATACAATGTCCAATGAAATTAACAATAAGAATTCATACAAGTGCAGTTCAATTTTTCAAGAGAAAATCAACTGCATTGAAATTCTGGGGCTTCAAAGTTCAAGTGCCTGGTAATTGAGCGCAAACGAATCCTGAAGTCAGTACAATGAATTTCATATCCATTATCAAAGTTGTTCATGACGTTGTTTATTTGTAACTTAAGCTTTGGATTTAATTTATGGATTTTGCAATTAGGGCAGTGTTGATGAGGTCATACCTTTTCATTATTACGTAAAACGCAACTTGTTCTAAAAGATACTTAAATTTTCGTAGTGATATCCGTAGATTTTTAGTTTTTGATGTTGCTAAACATTTCATTGCCTCCTGTGATTAAAGAGAGCAACAGCACAACAAAAACTGGACCTCAAAATGGCATTCAAATTTTTTCCTTGCTTTACGTATAAATTTACGTTACAGTTTAAAGCAGGAATTGAAATTTTATTTAGCACTGTTGTATGTAATGCACGTTTTTCGCAAATATATTTTACGCGCATACCATCAGCTGTAAAGGACGTGTCAGAAAAAAGTATCGAGATTTTCAAATACTTATTAGTCAGTAAGTATCAGTCATAAAGGCATCGACTTGGTTTCTCTTTATACATCATTTAGTCTATAATTACCAATTACAAGATGTTTTTGTTCACAAGAGAGGTTTGGGCATAGGAACACCAAAAGTAATTGTGATTTTTTGCTCATTGTGCGAGTGGGCGCTGCGAGCATCAGCACTGAGTTTATTTGCTAAAACACCACTGAACATTCAAAAGAAAAAAATAAGTATTGTATGTTTTTAAAGGAACTGTTTATTACAAATAATATTGAAACAATTTTTTCCGCCCTATATTTACGTTTCTTACCCAACCTATGGCCCCGTTCTTTTCCAGACATTTTTGACACCGAATTCTCTATTCTGGCTTCGATTTTGAATAATTTCTGGATCATTTTTAGGCTCGTTTACCTTCAGGGAGATGCACTCAGGTAAATCGTACATGTCAAATGAACGTTTGCGTAAACTTTATTTTCCATCAAAAAAGAATGGAACTTTTAGATCGGGACTGCACTGTGACCACTCCATCACATGCCCAACTCCAATGATATGATCGCCAAAACTTTTGCTCAAGCGACTCCGTACGCATATTGTTCTGTGGCATGGAGCTCCGTCTTGCATCCGCCACCCACTGTTGAACAGAGAATTTGAATGAAGGCGTAAATTAAAATTGAAAATATTTTGTGATTGAAATTAAGCAATAGGGGTTTTCTCGTACAGTGGGTAAAAATCACAATTGCTTTTTGTGTCATTTTGCCTAAATTATTCGCGTGAAAAATCATAGGTTTCGAAAGATAATAAGTTAATGTTTAAAATGAAGTCAACCTCAGGTCTTTACCACGAATACTTACTGAGTAATAGGTATTTGAAAATCTCGACACTTTTTGGTAACCCACCCTGTACAAAACTACTACTGTTAACCTACTTCTCAAGAAATTGATCGATTCATCACTATACGAGCGTATAGCCTTTGAGTTCTTTCAAGTGTATCTTTAGTTTTGCCGGGTGTCAATAATGTCTCTATACTATTTAAAAAATTCATAACAACTGTAATTGATGGGTTATTTGAAAATGTTTGAAAACAGTTGAAGATTCAAGATGGAATGAGGAAACCATCAAATCTGGTTCAATTCGAACAATTCTTCCTTGAAGAGTTTGAGAACATACCTCGGGACTTCCTACCTCTCGTTGAGTACTGTAGCCAATTATGGAATTCAGGCACCAGAAAAAACATCGTAAAGCTGTAAAGTATACAACGAAGTTTCACGGCGAAGATTCGTGAGGTCCAAGGGCTG